>BLKR01010514.1:0-53901 GCA_011170035.1 Teleogryllus occipitalis | reverse complement strand
TATGATCGGATAAACGTTGGGCTAACTCTTACTACTTTATAATTTTTTGAATACGTACTAGACTAGCCCAAAATTATTTGAGTGTCTAATTTCATTAGTCGTTATGTGGACAATTGTCAAAATATATCTTGTTTTTATACGTTTATTATTTTTTAGATTATTACTGGGTTATGAGAAATAACACATAGGGTCAAAATATCGTAGGCACGAGATTATCGATTTTTTGGAATGAAATGAGAGAAGCCCAAAATTATTTTTGAACATTGTCAATCTCCCTTGTATGTGTTTTAGACAATATTTCATTACTGGAAGGGAATATCAAGTAGTTTAGGTTTTATAACAATGAAACAAATGGTGAACGAAAAGAGATTGGGCTAAATTTTATTATTTTCCATTTTCTTTAATACGTACTAGACTAGCCCAAAATTATTTGAGTGTCTCGTTTCATTAACCGTTATGTGGACAATTGACAAAAAATGTCTTGTTACTATAAGTTCATTATTTTTAAGTTTATTAGTGGATAATGTGTAAAAACTCATAAGAGCGAAATATCGTAGACACGGGATTTCTTTTTTTTGGATGGAAAGTAGAGAAGCCCAAAATTATTTTTGAACATTGTCTAACACCTTTGTATCTGTTCTATGCACTATTTAGTTACTGGAAGAGAATGTTGTGTAGTTTAGGTTTTATAACAATGTAAAAAATATGATCGGATAAACGTTGGGCTAACTATTACTACTTTATGATTTTTTGAATACGTACTAGACTAGCCCAAAATTATTTGAGTGTCTCGTTTCATTAGTCGTTATGTGGACAATTGTCAAAATATATCTTGTTTTTATACGTTTATTATTTTTTAGTTTATTACTGGGTTATGTGAAATAACACATAGGGTCAAAATATCGTAGGCACGAGATTATCGATTTTTTGGAATGAAATGAGAGAAGCCCAAAATTATTTTTGAACATTGTCAATCTCCCTTGTATGTGTTTTAGACAATATTTCATTACTGGAAGAGAATATTAAGTAGTTTAGGTTTTATAACAATGAAACAAATGGTGAACGAAAAGAGATTGGGCTAAATTTTATTATTTTCCATTTTCTTGAATACGTACTAGACTAGCCCAAAATTATTTGAGTGTCTCGTTTAATTAGTCGTTATGTGGACAATTGACAAAAAATGTCTTGTTACTATAAGTTCATTATTTTTAAGTTTATTAGTGGATAATGTGTAGAAACTCATAAGAGCGAAATATCGTAAACACGAGATTTCTTTTTTTTGGATGGAAAGTAGAGAAGCCCAAAATTATTTTTGAACATTGTCTAACACCTTTGTATCTGTTGTATGCACTATTTAGTTACTGGAAGAGAATGTTGTGTAGTTTAGGTTTTATAACAATGTAAAAACTATGATCGGATAAACGTTGGGCTAACTATTACTACTTTATAATTTTTTGAATACGTACTAGACTAGCCCAAAATTATTTGAGTGTCTCGTTTCATTAGTCGTTATGTGGACACTTGTCAAAATATATCTTGTTTTTATACGTTTATTATTTTTTAGATTATTACTGGGTTATGTGAAATAACACATAGGGTCAAAATATCGTAGGTACGAGAATATCGATTTTTTGGAATGAAATGAGAGAAGCCCAAAATTATTTTTGAACATTGTCAATCTCCCTTGTATGTGTTTTAGACAATATTTCATTACTGGAAGGGAATATCAAGTAGTTTAGGTTTTATAACAATGAAACAAATGGTGAACGAAAAGAGTTTGGGCTAAATTTTATTATTTTCCATTTTCTTAAATACGTACTAGACTAGCCCAAAATTATTTGAGTGTCTTGTTTCATTAGTCGTTATGTGGACAATTGACAAAAAATGTCTTGTTACTATAAGTTCATTATTTTTAAGTTTATTAGTGGATAATATGTAAAAACTCATAAGAGCGAAATATCGTAGACACGAGATTTCTTTTTTTTGGATGGAAAGTAGAGAAGCCCAAAATTATTTTTGAACATTGTCTAACACCTTTGTATCTGTTCTCTGCACTATTTAGTTACTGGAAGAGAATATTGTGTAGTTTAGGTTTTATAACAATGTAAAAAATATGATCGGATAAACGTTGGGCTAACTATTACTACTTTATGATTTTTTGAATACGTACTAGACTAGCCCAAAATTATTTGAGTGTCTCGTTTCATTAGTCGTTATGTGGACAATTGTCAAAATATATCTTGTTTTTATACGTTTATTATTTTTTAGATTATTACTGGGTTATGTGAAATAACACATAGGGTCAAAATATCGTAGGCACGAGATTATCGATTTTTTGGAATGAAATGAGAGAAGCCTAAAATTATTTTTGAACATTGTCTAACACCTTTGTATCTGTTCTATGCACTAATTAGTTACTGGAAGAGAATGTTGTGTAGTTTAGGTTTTATAACAATGTAAAAAATATGATCGGATAAACGTTGGGCTAACTATTACTACTTTATAATTTTTGGAATACGTACTAGACTAGCCCAAAATTATTTGAGTGTCTCGTTTTATTAGTCGTTATGTGGACAATTGACAAAATATATTTTGTTTTTATACGTTTATTATTTTTTAGTTTATTACTGGGTTATGTGAAATAACACATAGGGTCAAAATATCGTAGGCACGAGATTATCGATTTTTTGGAATGAAATGAGAGAAGCCCAAAATTATTTTTGAACATTGTCAATCTCCCTTGTATGTGTTTTAGACAATATTTCATTACTGGAAGGGAATATCAAGTAGTTTAGGTTTTATAACAATGAAACAAATGGTGAACGAAAAGAGATTGGGCTAAATTTTATTATTTTCCATTTTCTTAAATACGTACTAGACTAGCCCAAAATTATTTGAGTGTCTTGTTTCATTAGTCGTTATGTGGACAATTGACAAAAAATGTCTTGTTACTATAAGTTCATTATTTTTAAGTTTATTAGTGGATAATGTGTAAAAACGCATAAGAGCGAAATATCGTAGACACGAGATTTCTTTTTTTGGATGGAAAGTAGAGAAGCCCAAAATTATTTTTGAACATTTTCTAACACCTTTGTATCTGTTCTATGCACGATTTAGTTACTGGAAGAGAATGTTGTGTAGTTTAGGTTTTATAACAATGTAAAAAATATGATCGGATAAACGTTGGGCTAACTATTACTACTTTATAATTTTTTGAATACGTACTAGACTAGCCCAAAATTATTTGAGTGTCTTGTTTCATTAGTCGTTATGTGGACAATTGACAAAAAATGTCTTGTTACTATAAGTTCATTATTTTTAAGTTTATTAGTGGATAAGGTGTAAAAACGCATAAGAGCGAAATATCGTAGACACGAGATTTCTTTTTTTTGGATGGAAAGTAGAGAAGCCCAAAATTATTTTTGAACATTGTCTAACACCTTTGTATCTGTTCTATGCACTATTTAGTTACTGGAAGAGAATGTTGTGTAGTTTAGGTTTTATAACAATGTAAAAAATATGATCGGATAAACGTTGGGATAACTTTTACTACTTTATAATTTTTTGAATACGTACTAGACTAGCCCAAAATTATTTAAGTGTCTCGTTTCATTAGTCGTTATGTGGACAATTGTCAAAATTTATCTTGTTTTTATACGTTTATTATTTTTTAGATTATTACTGGGTTATGTGAAATAACACATAGGGTCAAAATATCGTAGGCACGAGATTATCGATTCTTTTGGAATGAAATGAGAGAAGCCCAAAATTATTTTTGAACATTGTCAATCTCCCTTGTATGTGTTTTAGACAATATTTCATTACTGGAAGGGAATATCGTGTAGTTTAGGATTTATAACAATGAAAAATGGTGAACGGAAAGAGTTTGGGCTAAATTTTATTAGTTTCCATTTTTCTTAATATGTACTAGACTAGCCCAAAATTATTTGAGTGTCTCGTTTCATTAACCATTGTGCAGACAATTGTGAAAAAGTGTCTTGTTAGTATTCGTTCGTTTGCTTTCTGTTTATTATTGGATAACGTGAAAAAACGTATAATGTCAAAATATCGTAGGCACGAGATTTCTCTTTTTTCTTGATAGAAAGTAGAGAAGCCCAAAATTATTTTTGAACATTGTATAAATCCCTTGTATCTGTCCTTTGCACTATTTAATTACCGAAAGAGAATGTTGTGTAGTTTAGGTTTTATAGCAATCTAAAAAAGTGATCGGTAAAAGTGTGGGATAACTTTTATTAGTTTATACTTTTTTAATAAGTACTAGAATAGCCCAAAATTATTTGAGTGTCTCGTTTCATTAACCATTGTGCAGGCATTGTGGAAAAATGTCTGATTCGTATACGTTCATTATTTATCAGATTATTCCTAGGTAATGTGAAATAACTCATAATGTCAAAATATCGTAGGCACGAGATTTCTCGATTTTTGGAAAGAAATGACAGAAGCAAAAATTATTTTTGAGCATTTTCGAACTCCTTTGTATGTGTTTTAGAATATATTTGATCAGTGGAATAGAACGTCGTGTAATTTAGGTTTTATTACAAAGGAAGAAAAAAGATTTGATAAATTGTGGGATTATTTTTATTAATTTTAACTTTTTAATCAATACTGTACTAGCCCAAAATTATTTGAGTAACGCGTGTAATTAAGAAGAGTGTGGAAAATTGTCAAAAACAGTCTTATTCGTATACGATCATTATTTTTGTGTTTATATCTGAACAATGGAAAAATGCTCGAAAGTTTGTATTATCGTATGCATTTTTTGGCGTTTGTGGAACTTACGTGTATGTAATTTAGAGATTATTCGATTCCTGGAAGAGAAAGTCTTGTAGTTTAGGTTTTATAAAAATTTAAATATTAAAGAATTGAAACAAATATGTGATAAATTATCTATATTAAATCTTTCATTAACTAAAATTTTGCAATTGCTTATAATGGATGGAATTGTGGCTCTAATTTCTTTTAACCGTAATATCATGTGTGTTTGATTACTTCTGATCTTCTAGTTCTGAGAATGTGGAGCTTTTCAATCCCCTTTTTGGTTAAGTTGAATTTGGGTGTTTGTACTCGCAATGTGGGTGAAAAAAAATGATTTCGGCGCCATTAAATTCTCCAAATTATAGCGCATAATTTTTTTAGTTATGAAATATTCGGGTGGTTCTCATTTCTCTCTCGTAGTTAGGGGAGAGTTTCAAAATTTTGAGTAGTGGCCCATACCAGAATTCAATTGTTTAGACCATGCAAAATATTTTGAATTTTGAGTAAGTCCGGGTAGTAACTTAACCTCCCCCTATTTTGTAATCTTAAATTGGGAGGTTTTAGGGTATCAAAAATAATGTTTTTGGTGTCACTGAAGATCCCAAAATTAGCCTAAAATTATGGCGCAAGAATTTTTGAGTTTTGAGAATTTGGGGGGATTTGATTTTTGGTTTTCTTATTTAGGGGTGAGTTTTGGAATTTCCAAAAGTGGCGCTCGGGAGCCCAAAATTCACTTAATCAGACCGTATAAAAAAATTGAATTTTGAGGAAGTGGGGGTGCTAGCTTTACCAACCCTTATTTTGAAACCTTCATTTCGGGGAGTAGTGGGGTACAAAAAATAATGTTTTTGATATCACTGAAGAGCCCAAAATTAGCCTAAAACTATGGTGCATGAATTTTTGAGTTTTGAGAATTAGGGGTGGTTTTGGTTTTCGGTTTTCTTATTTAGAGGTGAGTTTTGGAATTTCCAAAAGTGGCGCTCGGGAGCCCAAAATTCACTTGTTTCGACCGTACAAAAAAATTTGAATTTTGAGGAAGTGGGGGTGCTAGCTTTACCAACCCTTATTTTGAAACCTTCATTTCGGGGAGTAGTGGGGTACAAAAAATAATGTTTTTGATATCACTGAAGAGCCCAAAATTAGCCTAAAACTATGACGCAAGAATTTTTGATTTTTGAGAATTAGGGGTGGTTTTGGTTTTTGTTTTTTTTATTTAGGGGTGAGTTTTGGAATTTCAAAAAGTGGCGCTCGGGAGCCCAAAATTCACTTGTTTCGTCCGTACAAAAAAATTTGAATTTTGAGGAAGTGGGGGTGCTAGCTTTACCAACCCTTATTTTGAAACCTTCATTTCGGGGGGTAGTGGGGTACAAAAAATAATGTTTTTGGTGTCACTGAAGAGCCCAAAATTAGCCCAAAACTAAGGCGCATGAATTTTTGATTTTTGAGAATTAGGGGTGGTTTTGGTTTTTGGTTTTCTTATTTAGGGGTGAGTTTTGGAATTTCAAAAAGTGGCGCTCAGGAGCCCAAAATTCACTTGTTTCGACCGTACAAAAAAATTTGAATTTTGAGGAAGTGGGGGTGCTAGCTTTACCAACCCTTATTTTGAAACCTTCATTTCGGGGGGTAGTGGGGTACAAAAAATAATGTTTTTGGTGTCACTGAAGAGCCCAAAATTAGCCCAAAACTAAGGCGCATGAATTTTTGATTTTTGAGAATTAGGGGTGGTTTTGGTTTTTGGTTTTTTTATTTAGGGGTGAGTTTTGGAATTTCAAAAAGTGGCGCTCGGGAGCCCAAAATTCACTTGTTTCGTCCGTACAAAAAAATTTGAATTTTGAGGAAGTGGGGGTGCTAGCTTTACCAACCCTTATTTTGAAACCTTCATTTCGGGGGGTAGTGGGGTACAAAAAATAATGTTTTTGGTGTCACTGAAGAGCCCAAAATTAGCCCAAAACTAAGGCGCATGAAGTTTTGAGTTTTGAGAATTTGGGGTGGTTTTGGTCTTCGGTTTTCTTATTTAGGGGTGAGTTTTGGAATTTCAAAAAGTGGCGCTCAGGAGCCCAAAATTCACTTGTTTCGACCGTACAAAAAAATTTGAATTTTGAGTAAGTGGGGGTGCTAGCTTTACCAGCCTCAATTTGAAATTTTAATTTCGGGGTGTTGGGAGGTAGCCCAAAATTTTTGAATGGGGGCTGAAATTAGCCCAAAATTAGCCCAAAATTATGGCGCAAAAATTTTTCAGTTTTTCGAAAGTGGGGGTGCTAGCTTTACCGACGTATGGAAGGCCTAAATCAGAAGGACATAACTGAATTCTGGGCATTAAAACAGTCTTCCCTGAATCAATAACTACTGCAGAAATACAGAGGTCATGCAATGCCTTCACAATCATGCGCGTTCCATTTACCAAACCTTCTCTAACATTTAAATTTCTTATTAACATCACAATTGTGTTAATTTTCAGTGTAAGAATATGAGGTGGGAGGCCTGATGAAGTTAAACTATTCAAGAATTCTAGAGGATATAACTGAGCAGAGGAGTGATCTTCACTTTCAACACAGTCAATATTTATTATTATCAGTACACACCGATAATAATGAAGTCACTACCAATACAAATAAAATTAACAACATTAAATTTAACAAACAAATAAAATTTCAGGTCACTTCCCTGAATACAATATTTTGAGTGAATTACTTGTCATTTTCTTTGAATTGGTTATTACCTTCAAGCACAGAAATGAACACATTTCTAAAAGACCTTGCTCGTGAAAATGCTACATATAGCTGGCCAAGTGAGAAAACAGGCGTAGGTAAATAAATACCAACTCGCTCAAGTGTCTGTCCTTGTGACTTGTTAATAGTCATAGCAAAGGCAATTCTTAGCGGGAATTGTTTTCTGCACAACATAAATGGAAGGTTTAAATCAGAAGGACATAACTGAATTCTGGGTATTAAAACAGTCTTCCCTGAATCAATAACTACTGCAGAAATACAGAGGTCATGCAATGCCTTCACAATCATGCGCGTTCCATTTACCAAACCTTCTCTAACATTTAAATTTCTTATTAACATCACAATTGTGTTAATTTTCAGTGTAAGAATATGAGGTGGGAGACCTGATGAAGTTAAACTATTCAAGAATTCTAGAGGATATAACTGGGCAGAGAAGTGATCTTCACTTTCAACACAGTCAATACTATAATATGTTTTAGAAGGACCTTCCACCAAATTTTCAACAATGTCTTTATTAATTTCTGAACAATAGTCATTTTTGTGCACAGTATTGCAACATTTGTTAGAGCGTCAATATTTGTTTCATTAATCTTGTGGGTAAGAAATACATTGCTTATTAAGTCATCGTAATTGCATATACACTGTGAAGGTATTTCCACCAATTCATCTTGTAAGTGGTGAGATGACAATGTTCCATTTCCTAATTTTAATAACCACTCACTAAATTCTTGATCAGCAGCTGCTCGAATATTTTCTGTAAGTTTTCTTTTTTTAATGAACTTCCAAAATAAACAATTTTTTACACAGTTTTCAACAATGGATAAACGGGTACCACGTCTAATAACTGGAAGGGTCTGTCTAAAATCTCCTCCAAACAGAATAACTTTCCCACCAAACAACGAATCACATTTCATGATATTTTGTAATACTTTATTACAGACAATTAGAGCATTTTTGGGAACCATTGATATTTCATCCCAAATAATTAGGGTTGTTTTTTGTAAAACCTTTGCTTCCACAGAATATTCTCTGTTTTTGGCCACAGATGATTCATGAATAGGAACTGGTAATTTAAAAAGAGAATGCGCAGTCATACCACCCTCCAATGTAGTAAACTGAAATTGTCACGACCTGCCAAACGATAGTACCGCAGTTGCGTTGTAGAATTCCTAACTGCAGTTCTATATATATCAACATGCTGCATGCCTGGCTGCCATCCTGAATCACCACAGGGAAACAGGAGTGTATAGCTCATAGGGTCAACATGAGGATTCATGTTCGATATAACGGAAATTCTCTCTGAGCTTTTTGATCTTACTACGAAGTCAAATTTTCCTGGTTCCTCCCCCTCATCAAACATAAAGGCTGCAGCTATTTCCTCCGATACTGGAATATTGTATCGACGCTTATCAAATGAATTTTCCAATTTTCCAATTTTCCATTTTTCAATGAATTTAGAGCTTCACTTCATCTAAAATGAATAAATCTGCATATGATGGCTGAATGTTATTTTCAGGAATCAAAGGCCCTACAGCATGATATATGTCCATGAATTTTTAGACAATAAGGCCCTGACCCTCGTAAATGAACAGCATTTAACTGAACAGATGCAAAAGCCAGAGCATTATTATACTGCCGTATGTTTTCAAGATAATTTCTTGTTGTCGAATCATTTGCTTCAATTAGCTCTCTAAGAAACTGAGGCACGGCAATTGGTGGTAATTTTATTTTCCCCTTATGGCAACATATAGAAGTATTCTGCTCACCTCGGAAAAGTTTTGCAGAACAATGACTACATCTATAGTCCATTCCACCAACACTGAACAATGGAACTCCACTGTCAGATTTATATATTCTGGCAGCATCATAACTAAGTGGAAGGTCTCTGCTTGCACTTCTATTGCGACGGATGCCATGCGTTTCATCTGCTTGAACTTGCATGTTCATTTGACAGAGCCCGCCTTTCCCGTTTTCTTCTGTCTTCTCTTTCCAGTGTAAGAGGTCTTTTACGTGGCATATTTGTCCTAAATAAAAAAAACATCATGAACATTGAGGATTTATTGTTAATGGAACTAAAATGTAAGTCTTAAAATCATAATACATAGTGCTATTTAATTTGCAGAATTTTTTCTTGAATATATTTAATAATCAGAACATATATCTTTAAACTAACCTTTATTTCAAGTCCCTCTGTGCTATTTAGCTGCACCAAGATGTAGGCAGAATAAAGGTTGAACCTATCAAAACGAAATATGGGAAATAAATTGTTGAAAAAATGCATGCTTATATTATAAATAACCGCAAAATAGAGTGAAAACAGTTAATTTAGGTCTGAAGAATAACAAATACAAATATATTAGAAAGAATTTGAAGAGAAAAAGAAACTTTTAAAAGAATAGAATCTTAAAAAAAAAATTTAAGAGATTATCTAACATTACAAAAATAACTTTTGGTCCTAAAAAATAAATAAAAAGACATTCATGAACATTGAGGATTTAATGTTACTGGAACTAAAATTTAATACTTAAAATCTTAATACATGCAAATAACAGGAATTTCGAAATTCTTATGGGCCAAGATACAAACGACTGTGGCACTCTTTAGTGTAAAAAAAGATAAAAGTGAGCCATACAAACAATGTAATCTACTGCACATCTTGGAGTATGTTGGCAGAATGCAATTGACTTGCAATGTAATTGGATATTACTAACCTTTAACCACTGGCAAACCGCACTGCACGCACATGAAACTATGCTATTCTGCTGCACCAAGATGGATGCAGAATTAAGTCATGTGCTCGTAAAAAAAATCTTGTACCTACCAATTCAAAATATCAAATATAAGACACTAATATAAAAATTGCACAGAACTTATCTCTGCGTGCGATGTAATCGGATACAATATACTAACCTTCGCTGTTAGCCAAATTCGCTGCCACTTCTCTGTAGTAACTAAATTCGCTGTTCAACCGCACCGAACCGCACGCGAACACCAAATGAATTGGCGCTTTCAAAATTCGCTTTCAGCAGTTACAGGTTCGCCAACTTAAATTTTGCGAAGAACGTTGAGTTCTTGTAACAGTTATTTTTTTGTGAATACCTTATTACACTTTGTTGTCAGTCTGTAACTCAGTAAACTTTTTTTACATTCACAACTTTCATTGTTCAATTTGTTTATATTGGGCCATGCGCTCGGAGACATGGCGTTATAATAATGATATGCCGCAGGTTCCCCAACTCATATTTTGCGCAGGACGTTGTGTTATTGTTTTAATTATTTTTTTGTAAATAACTTTTTAAGAATTACGAAAATGCAAAACTGATTACAATTGCGGAAATAGAAAATTTTTTTACACCGATAAACACCCTGATCATACGAATACATCTAGTGGTTATCTATATCTCAGATCACCATTTTACTGTATTAATTATATGGATAATGGCACCTCCATGTCAAGTAGAAAGGGATAGAGAAGGCAGTCTCAAATAAAAACCTTTAACGTCACTAGTGTTGACAAAAGACGAATCCAATGACATACATATTTTCAGTTCATGTGTGTTAGATAAGCATTTCTTTTTGTTTTTTGTTGTTTTTTCGCTCACCTTTCCTTGCTCGAGCGCGCTTTGGCCGGTGGAAGCGCAGCGTGACCTTGTGTGGTGGACTGATATCCGCTCAAAACATCAGTTAAACACTAGTGGAAAAATAAAAATTACTCTTATTTATTTTACGTTTAAAACAGTTAAAAACTGACGTGCTATGGGGAGAAATGAATTCTGTGCACGTTTTCAAAATTCTGTGGTCCCTACCCTATGCCATATAATATTTGAATAAAGAAAGTAAATCAGCACTGCCAGGATTGTTAACAAAATATTCACTCCGATGTAATAAAATCTATTTTCAAGGGTAAATCACTATATTTGGGCTCTTATTCCCCATGTCTTTGTCAAGGAATAATACTTCTTGCGGGCACATGGAAAACAATAATTTGAATGACTATATTTCCCACCGAATTCTAGAACACGTGCACAGATAATGAAGTTACGTTTATGTCTAGAAGAAAAACAAGGAGCCATCTCAGCATTTGCTCAAAGGATCAGGAAAACTGGACGAAAAATAACATTGCAGAACAGAACGTTGCTTTAACCGAAAATGTCAAAAAGAAAATCCTGATTTTCGTAAAAGCTGCAAAAAAGATTGTCTTTTGGTCACGTTCGAGGAGAGTGGGAAGCAGAATACATGACACTTATGTTTTAGTGAATAACAATGTGTTTTCAGTGAAATATAGAAATCCATATAAATTTAGATCAACATTCTAGAAATGTAAGAAGTAACTTCATCAAAGGCAGTATATTTATTTATGCACCAAGAGCGTCGTAAGGTTTCTAAAGATGGCGGTGACAATCTCAAGGGCTATTTCTCGAGCGAGATAAGAACCAGCTAACGCCCGAAGTACATAATATTTTATTACATTTCATATTATTGACATTTAGCAATTTACAACATTCAACAATACATAATTGAGTATTACAAGCATTGTGAATTTTGTTTACCAAGAAAGGAAATTATATATTTCTAATTTTGTTACACCAAGACATTTAATAATTTTGCCACATTGTTAAGTATAATTTACTGAAGAATGGATATCAGTATCAAGTTTTAAGTTTATTCTAAGATCATATGTGAAAGGACATACAAATAAATGGGATGTAGAAATAATTTTACAATTTCGATGCACTTTTTTTCTTATTATATTTATCAACTAACTGTTTGGACGCGAGATGTATGCGCTCTGTTCATGGAAATTTCTTATGCAAATATGATATTAGCAAGCTAAATTGAATAATCTATTGCTAAAATATAATCATTGAGAGAATTATTGAATACCTTCGATAGCATCCATTAAATGGCTTGATCCTTTGCGGGGAACATTTCTCTTCGGGCTACTGGGGCGGGAGAGTTAGTTGCTATGATCGTTGTTCAACGAATCCATGAGCCCACTGGTTGCACGGAGCATTGCTGACTAGGAAGAATGAATTTCCAGGCACACTGAAATAATATATCCAAAAGATATCTCAGGCCGCTATCGCGGTTTGCGTTGACGAAAGACGTTCAAGACAACTCTCGATCAACGACAGTAGACAACACTCTTTACAATTTGTAAGCAACACATAATAATAATAATAATAATAATAATAATAATAATAATAATAATAATAACAATAACAACAATAATAATTATTATATATATAATATAATAATTAAATATAAAATAATATAAAATATAAAATTTAATATATAATTTAATATAAAATAATAATATAATAGTTATTATATTCTATTATATTACAATTCTATTATATTACTATTCTATTATATTATAATTATTATTTATTTTTCGTCAAAAAAGTTAAAAACTTTATGACGTGCTTGAGGAAGAATTGAATTCCGTGCAAGTTTCCAACGTTCTGTGATACCTACTCTAAGCCATACAATACTTGATTTTTGAATACAGGAAAAAAACCGCTCCGATGTAAGAAAATATATTTTCAAGGCAAAATCAACAATAAATTTTGTGCTCTTATCCATCATGTCCTTCGTCAAGGAATAATCTTCCTGTCGCGATAATAAGGAAATGATAATTTCAATAACTATATTTCCCATTGAATTCTAATAGTTGTATTTATAAAGCTGAGATCTTAGGGACCTGCCATCTCGGGGCTTGCTGCGAAGAGAAGGGGCGACTGGAATTGGCTGGGGGCCGTTAATAAATCGCAGAAACCGAACACTGGCAGGCCCCTGGCAGATTATATAAATCCGGCCCCAAAAGACGTGCACAGATATTGAAGTTTACATTTGGAAGACTTTTACATTTGGAATGAAGATTGACATTTATGTCCAGAAGCAAAACAAGGGGGCCATCTCGGCATTTGCTCAATGGATCAGGGAAACTGCACGAAAAACGTGATAGAGATGGGGGTCATTGACCCAAGGGCTGCGGTACAAGACTTGTTACAGGTTGTTTACATTTATACAGTCCAAATGGTAAATAATGCATTAAATATCATGCTAAAAATTAATGTTACTTTCCTTGTGATGCTCAGTATAATCTAATTGTATAGAAACAGTTCTACAGCAGAAACGATTACATTTGGAATTTAAACTTTTCTATCGAATTTAATCGTGTAATGTCATCTGGCAAAGTGTTGTAAAATAATGTACATGTATTGTATGTGAATTTTTTGTAATTAACTGTTGATACTGTCACCTCATGAATATGATTTCTACGTCGAGGGTTACAGACGTCGGCGTTTTCTAAAAATCTATTCCCGCCCTTAAGCAAGTCATTTTTGACAAAAACCATTGATTCATAAATAAACAGACATGAAATGGTAAAATTCCGAGATTAATAAAGAGATTCTTACGAGAATCACGTGGGTGGGATTTGGTTATTATTCGTTCAATTCTCTTTTGTAATCTTAAAGTCTGGAAGCTATAAGATGTATTTTCCAGAATATTACGCCGTATCTCAGGCGGGAATGATTATTTCGCGAAATATACACAACGAGCAGTACTAAGATAATTTGGAAGAATTCTGAACACGTAGCATAATGAACTTAATTTTGTGTTCAATTCATTTAAATGAGCGTTCCATTTAAGGTTTGACTGAATTGAGAGACCTAAAAATTTTGTTGCCTTAACATCAATGGTACACCGTTCATTTTCAATGGAGCACAAAATTGTTTATTTGAAATGGAAAATTGCATTAAAACCGTTTTATTTTCATTTACTATTTCCTTTTCATTTGTTATTTCGAAACAAATTTAAAACATCTCATACTGTACTATTTACAATTTCTTTATTGCAAAGAATATTCGTATCTTCCGCAAAAAGAACTGTTCTTCGAATCCTGGAGGGCATATCGTTCCCGTATAGTACCGAAAGAACAGGGCCTAAAATCGATCCTCGAACTCCACGTGCAATTGGCAATGAGTCAGAAATGTGTGTACATAATGTTTCATCATTCCAGTGAGGCATTTCCACTCTCAGATCGTTTTTTAGGGTACGAACATAACCAATCCAGGGCAATACCACGGATTCCGTATGAAAGTAATTTTGAAAGTAAAATGTCATGATCAATGACGTCAAACGCTTTTGAAAGATCTATATGTAATCCAATAGACGTTTCGGTTTGGTCCAAAGATGAGGCGAAATCTTTAAGAAAAAAATATGGCTGTTTCCGTACATTTTGATTTTCTAAATCCATTTGGCAATCTGAAAGCGCGTCCTGTTGACTGAGAAAGGTTTCCATTCGTACGTAAAAAAAATATTTTTGAAAAAACTGATAGAGAAATTTGCTCATAATTTTGAATTTCAGTTTTGTTGCCTTTTGTAAGAGTGGCTTAACCTTAGCTGTTTTGAAAATATCTGGAAACGTTCCGGTGCACAAGGATGCATTAAATATGTGAGTTATTGGGTATAATGGTAGGCGCACAGGTCTTTAACAAAGAATCCGGAAATTCATCTAAACCGGCAAAATATTTATTTTTTAGTGAGAATTCCATAGGAAGAAGTTTCGGAAACGAACATAGTGCCTAAAAGTTTTGGGGAAAGGTCTGATACTGAGTTTTGTGACTGAAAACCCTTATTAAGATCGGCACCAATTCTCGAGAAGTGTTGGTTAAAGAGACTAGCCACTGTTGCCGGATCATTCTCATTGATATCGTTATATTTTAAAATAACCTTCTCTACAAAGTTTCTAGCTTATTTGGTAGTATTTTTTAATCTATTTCACATTGCTTCTGTTTTGTTATTTGAGTTCAAAAAATCCTCATCGTATTTAATGATTTTAGCCTGCTTTATGACTTTCCTCAACAATGATTTGTATTTTCTAAAGGTTAGGAGGAAATCTTGAGATACGTTAAGATATTTAGAAATTAAAGAAAGAACTCGCTTCTTTTTACAAGATGACCTAATCCCTTGTGTCATCAAAGAATTGCTTTTCCGTGAAATATTTAATTTTCTTTTTTGAAGAGGAAAGCAAGTGTTGAAAGTGAAAGCAAATGAAATGCAAGCGTTTAAAAGATGATTCTTCACTAAAAGTAAAATAAAATTTAGTTATATATGTATTATGTCAGTGTTCGGAATCTTACAATGGTAAGAATTTGTGCGTCTGTGGTCATTTAATCCTTAATCTTTTGTTTCAACTTCATATCGAGTAGTAGTTTTGTTAATTATAATTTGACCGATTGCCTTCATCGAATTTTTAAGTGATCCGTGTATGTACATTAATTGTACTATCTAAATGGAAGGAGTTAATTAAATTGAGAAACTTCTTTCTCAGGAGATTCGACCAGAATATCAATATTAAAATCTCCGCACATAACAATGGATTCACGAGAGCGATTGCTGACTTCGTTAAGTGTTATCTCCAGTTTTTCTAAGAATAAAATATAATCACCTTGGATATAATCACCTTGGAGGCCTTCAGGTGCAAAGAAATATCACTTTTAGCCAAGAAAGATGTATCACAGAAATTTCGACTCAAAGGAACACACATTTAAGTCCGCCAAGGAGGAACCGCCATAAATAGGACCTTTATGCAATTCTCTCTCTCTCTCTCTCTGTGCAATAAAAGCCTGCGAGGTAAAAGATTGGAATTTTGAAAATGCCAAGTTCATTAGGAGATAACCAGTGTTCTATAAAGCAAAGAACATGCATTTAATTTAAGTCGCTCTGTAGAGCTGCCTCGATAAACTCAGTTTTATTTGAAAGGGATTGAACATTATGGTTCAGTATGTTTATCTTTTGCAAGGACCTACACGAATGTTTTTCTGCTGCATCAGACTGTTGTTGCTATATATTTAGTCCATTTTTACCTCTAGTGCGTGGTCGAAGGTTGTAATGTGTCCCAGCAGTGACAGGTTGCGAGGAAATGGGGCATCATGTGTAGATGAATTGGTAGTGGGAATGGGAGAAACGGGAGTAGGCAAGAGGGTTCGAAATAAGGGTGGGGGTGAAGAACGTAAGGAAGGTGAAAGGGATGGATGTTTGGCAGGAGACTGCGTAGGACTGGAGTTTATGTATTGTGCAAGCTTGTTACCGACTGCATCGTTTCCAGCAAGGTACGTGTGAAGACCATGCCGGGTGAAGCGTTTTGCTGAGAGGAAATATTTTCCAAAAAGTGTTACATTTGTTACCGTTGTAGTATTTGTAGTCAGTTTTAAAATCACTACAGCAATCTACTCAACTTGCAAAGCCGTTTCGGAAATTCTCTTAGCCTTTTCGGTACATTTTTTGTGCCGTACCGTACTGCAAGAAGTGAAGCCCCCCCCCCCCCGTCGTTTTTCTTTTTTTTATTTGTTGCGTCTACACCTTGACGCAACGCGTCTCCAAGCCCCCTTAAGGGGCGTTGAGCGCTTTGCACTAGGGAGTAATCCTCCATTAATGTGCTTTTTTTTAAAAAATATTTGTCAAGTCTCGTCACGTCGCAGTCAGTCAGTACCTTTTATCCCGCTTAACCTTCGTGACTTCACGGAGCGTAGTAAACGCATTCGGCTAACGCCGTCGGCTTTCTTTATTCCCGACAATTAAAGAATCACCTAAGGAACGCTACGCCTACGTAACAGGAAAAAAGTGCAGAATACACATTTACCTGCAAGCACGCTATGCGGGGTTCTGGAAGCCAATGTGACGTCCATATTCTGCGGAGCATCGTGTAGTGCACAGTTGCCAAATAGAGAACTCTTGCGCTCTGCAAGGGCACGCAAGACCCGCGGCGAACAAAGTCCGCACTCCGATTTCTCAGGGCTGCTCCGGAGGTGGGTGGCGGGACGCACGAAAACCTATAACAAGTTTCAGTCCCGAGTGGGCTCTTGATTTCTTGTGCAGTGAGCGCGGAGGTGATGCAGTTTGTTTCATATGCAGAAAGTATTTTATAACCAAAAATAGTAGTGTTAAAAGCCATTACGAAATCTTCCATGGAGACTGCAAAAATTTTATTTAGGACGCGATCGGATGTTCTTACAGACAGTGGCGCCTGCTTCAATAATCTCAGTGGCAGAAGTGCGCGTCAGCAACAAACAACTTTCACTTTTAGGTGTGAAAAGTATCACTAACGCCAGGTTTTGTGATCTTTAACCTTAATTTCGGAGAAACTTGGTATTCGCCGATGTGTAACACTTAAGAATGCCGTATTCTGCAGTCATTGTTCGCTGGTCGTAGATACCGTCAGTTTGTACGACGGCTTCAATTGCGTCAGTTTAGCTGCTAAACGACGGTCTTGGATAGTAATAGATGAAGCTTTTGTTACGGACGGGAAAGGTGTATGGTGCAACATGTTCATCGATTTTGTGTTCTCCAAAGGTATTATTTTCAAAATTTTTAGAATATTTTTGATAAACGTAATTTTGAATTACGTAAATACGTTTTATAATTAGTATATTTTAGTATTACTTAACACATCCGATTTTACATATTTATTACATATTCTCACCGTTTTCATCACACATTAATGTGCATATTTTTAACTTTCATATTACACATTTTTCCGGTCTCTTTTCATCATTACTCTATAATTTTTGAAAAACATTTATCACGTTTATTTCTTTAAATATTTATTTTCAATAATAGTGTCAAGTGTTTTTCTGAAATTATTTCATATAATACTTATCTTGATTTAGTATATATTTTGTTTTATATTTACTTTCTTCAAAATTTTCATTTGGGTTACTTGTAATTAACGGTTTAACGGTTGTGTTTAACGGTTCATATACTGCATTCTCTAAATAGAAATATGCGTTAATGTTATCTTGGTATAGTGATCAATGCTTGTATAAATGCAGTTTGTTTACATGTCAATTAAAAGTTGACAAAATTTAATATCTCTACGATATACCAACCCGTGTCTTTGAACCAACTCGCCACATTCCAACGAAGTTCTCTCACCCCTGCGTCCCACCTGTGACACGAGGGACTTCGCTAAGCTGATATCGCCGCGTGCCCCAAACCTTTACGAAGGCCATTCGCGTGCTCGCTTGTTCGTCTGACGGCTTTGGTGTAGCATGTTTTGGAAAAGGTGCTATCAAAATACTATGTTCGCACTTTTTCTTCATCCCCGAACTCCTTAGTCCTCGCTCAGCCCGGCATAGAACGGCCCGGTAGATGAGCTCCACTCGGAACGCCACGGCTCCGTTTGCAGTGCTGCCCACCTCCTTCCTTTCCAATGCGGACTTCCTAGTTTTCGGTCTTTCTTTCTATCGACCTGTACGTACCATATTCCTTCTTGTTATTCAATTATTTCTATAACTATTAATTATTTCTTCAAAATTTAAAAAAAAATCTTCCGTAATTTCTCATAGCTATCTAGTTCAAGACGTTATTACGCTGAGTTTTCTGTCCATAAAGTTGACAGCTCTGCACTGCCGTGACGTAGACAGAACCCGCCTCTCCCCGCACCCCCCGCTGTGGAGTTTCAAGAAAAAGTGCGCGATTAGTACATTCCCAGCGGAAGCAGGAAGTATCAGCCCAAAGGATCATCCCTATGCAATAATATCATATGACAGGTTGTTTTAAGGAAGCTCATTAACTACCCACTGTCTCCCCTCAATATTTTTATAATGAGGTAACGTTAAGAGGTTAAACTTTATGAGAAGCATTTAGCACATCTGAGCGGCGGAAGAAAATCTACGTATTAATTCGTATACAATCATTTTTCGTGTTACCTAAGCAGGATCTGCCATTTCAACGGGATGAAAGAAGAATTAAAGCGATAAAAACTTTTTAAAACGTCAAGTCACTTTTAGCAGCTCAAATCGACACATTTACAGATGAGCTGTAAATTAATAGAAACACGCCTGATTTTGAGTCACTAAGGAACTAAAATATTTAGCGTCGTTTTCATATCACAGAAATTATTAAAAAACTGAAGTACCGTTGGGCGGGGTTCACTGTAAAACAAAATAGTACATTATGAAAAGATGTAATGATATGTATTAATACACGCGTGTGATATTAAGATACGAACGAGTATCTTAAACTTCACACGAATATATTAATACCCATTACAACGCGTTTCATACGGTACTTTTTCTACGACTTATAGTAACTTTTATAAGTTAAACTTCTACGTTGAATCGTTTCGTGGCAGTTGAGATGCAGGATTCAGCAAAGGCCGTCTAGCGGACAGCTACCCTACCTGCCGCAGGTGGCATTGGTTTCCCAGTCCGCCTGCGAGAGTATAAATGTTGGGGGCAATAATTCGGAGGTCGCCATTTTAGCTTTTCCTCTTATTTCTGGAGGTTCCAACTCCCCCTCTGATTCACTAGACATTTCATACTAAAGAATTGGCTGGTTTTTAATTACAAACACACGGCAGCAACATAACACAAAATAACTTAAGTTCTGATCTTAACGTCAGCCAAATGTTCCCGCTACTATCACTGCGCTAGTCAAATAGGATTGAAGTGAAATGATCCAATTTATTTTAAATATTCCACGTAAAAATTACTGATAATAAAAATTAAAACTGATAAACATAATATAATATTAAATGCAATTTTAATGTACGCAATCGAACAAAATATTTACTAGAACGACTCTCAACGATCAATGAAGTATCAATACTTAGTTTGTAAGCTTCTCTGTGATTGGTCAACAATATGTAACATAATGAAATCTATATCGTAAGGAGTATTATTATGCAACGAGTTGCAGGAATCAAATGGCAGCATTAAACAATGGGAATAGAAAAAGAAATCTAAGA
Organism: Teleogryllus occipitalis; assembly: GCA_011170035.1. Classification (NCBI taxonomy): domain Eukaryota; kingdom Metazoa; phylum Arthropoda; class Insecta; order Orthoptera; family Gryllidae; genus Teleogryllus; species Teleogryllus occipitalis. Next base: position 33,636 of record BLKR01010514.1, on the reverse strand, counting down.
TCGTCATTTATGTACCATCTTAGTTGTCCAAATGATAGTTAAACGAGGAACACTAATCAACAAATCAGATGAATTATTTCATGAAATTTTTGTTTCACTTCGGAAAAGTACATCGGTATTCAGCGACACAACATGATCCATTGGATTTCACATCTCCCACAATAATTAGTATCGCAATTCAATCCGTCTGAAGGCCAACTTACCCTGAAAGCGTTCTCGGCGACGAGATGAAATCATGATGCTGCCGCTCGCCCGCGCTCCACCAACCCCAAAGGTACAAAAAGCTCACATCTGCACACGGACTGCACGCGATTCCGACCGACTCCGACTTGAACCGAATCGTTCCGAACAAAGCGAGCGGCGAACACGGTGCCTCCTCACCTGCTGCTCACCGCCGTTTGCTAGCCAAATGCCCCGCGGCAGGGGGGGAGAAGTAGACGGTCGGGAGGGGCGATCGAAGGGAGGGAACTTGGCGCAAGGAAGTCGCGGGAGGGGAGCAATGCGAAGAACCTGCGAGGGGCTGCGAAACGAAGGACACTGCGCACGGCGGGGAAAAGCCCGGAAAGTTGGCGAAAACTCAAATAATGTGTAAAACGCAAACACATGTTTTAATTATTCAATGTCAATTAATGAGTAAAACGCACATAAAACGCGTATTAATTATTTAGTAAAGCACCATAAGAAAACAACATTGTCGGGAAATACGTCGCCAGAATTATTTCTTAAAGGTTCGCAACAACAAGGTACGGTTTCCTACACAATTGATTGTACAGAATGTTCTTGAAATATACGTAGCACAATCATAGTATATTAAGGAATCAAGTAAGTAGTGACTGAGTATGTGACGGAAATTTAAAACGTTTTTTGAAAATATCCAAAACAGATTCATGATAATTTGTGGAAGAAAACATGCTTAACATATATTACATATACCTCGAAAAGTCCTATCAAAAGAATGTTTATCGTTTGGAAAACATATTTAATTATTTATTTGGAACATATACATTGCTTATTTTTATTCACCGAGAAAAAGTTTACTAAATTCATCATCAATTTCATTTAATATTCAGTTAAGACAAAAGTGCCTGAAACGACAAAATATTCATTTTATGATGAGAAATTAATGAAGTTTTGAGCCACTTTTCAAAAAGCAAATGTCTCTGAGATAGTCATAAGTCACATTTCCATGAAATTTGAGATATTATCGTAGATTAGTAGTTGATCACAAGAAGTCGCTAATGAGACATAGTTTGCTGCCAATTGGTGACAATACGGAATTATAAGACAAGTGTTGGTATTCATTTCTCTCGTTGGTTCTGTTTTTTTTTTAGAGATAATCACAAGCCACTAACATTGTTCCGGAAGAAGGAAGGTTGATTTTCATGTTGCAATGGTGAATTTGATTAAGAAACTGACAAAAGTAATAAAAATTATGAATTTCTGGTAGATAATAGAAGTCAGAGGGAGGCAAAATTGAGTGAGAAACAAGATGAGAAAAACTGGTTATTAAAATACTTACGGATCTCAACTTCAGATGCAGAATATCTTCATATTATAAACGATAACTGCAAGGGAGAAAATAAAAACTAGTCAATCGTTACCATGGAGCGAGCATTTATAGAATGTGTAAGATTTATGTCTAGATACCTAATTGTTACGTGATTACATTTTTTTTCTTCTTACCGTTCTCAAAGTTGGAATCTTCGCCGTCCTGACATAATATCGATTTTTTGAATTACCTATTTTTTATTGATTTTTCGTGTTTCCGGGCGCGTCAACTGCTTTGGTCATTTGTCCCGTTAGTGTAGTTCATGCTACTTTCTCAGGAGATGGCGGTGATCTTCCCCCGCTGGTTGGCGAGATCCGGCTAGCCGACCTACCGTCGACTAGTGGGGTTTCCCCCTAATCAGGACTCTCCCATCAGCGGGGCACCGCCCCAGCCGGGACAAGTTCTAAGTTCCCGACCGGTCTCCCGGAATCTGTGGTAGTGTAGTGCATATTAGTGTGTGTGTGTAAGGGGAGAGGATAAGTAAAGGAACAGGAAGTACAGACCGCGCGCGGTCCATGGCCCGTTTGTCAGGGTACTGCTCCAGCATTGGTGTTGATCGGAGAAACCACGGAAAACTACCGATCAGAGCAGCCATCCGCTAGAATTCTTCTACAGACAGCGACTGAATTCGACCTAGCTGGAAAGCTAGTGTCGAAAATCCTGCCGTCAGGACTCGAACCTAGGACCTTCCGGTCAGAGGTGCTGCAGTAACAGCAGTTGATGCACTGAGCTACCGCTCCCGGTGTTATCTAATTTGATATATTTGGTACTATATTACATATTTTACATATTTTGCTATTTTTACAAAATATTTTTTAATCTTACAGTTTCGTCAATTTTATTACATATATTTTACGAAAATATTTTTTTTAATCAGCATTTTCTCTATATTATTATGGCGTGCGGTCTACTCGAGGTACCGCTACGTGAAGACGTGTTCTCAGAGCCCAGCGCGCCTGCTTCAGTTATGTCAGAGGTGGGAAGTGCGCGTCAAGGAATGGAATCATTTTCGCCTTTAGGTTTGAAATGTATCACTGACGACGCGTTTCGTGACCTTTCACCTTAATTTCTGAGCAACTTTGTCGATCGCCGACTGTAACACATCGTTGAGTGTGCTTAAGCCGCAGTGATAGTTTGCTGGTCGTAGATATCGCCAGTTTCTACGATGCTTTCTATTGTGTCTAGTCTGGCTGCTAAACTATGGTCCTGGATAGCAACAGATAAAGCTTTCACTAATGACGGGAAAGTTGTTTGGTGAAATGCGTGCATCAGCATATGCTCTCTATGCTATGATTTTTAAAACGTTTGTATTATTTTTCAAATTTCTTTAGGAAATATTTTATAAATGTAATTTCGTATTATGTAAATGTGTTTTAAAATTAGTGTATTTTAGTATTACATTTTATATCCGAATTTACATATTTATTACATATTCTTACTATCTTCATTACATATTTATGTAATACACTTTCTGACGTTTCATACTACATATTTTCCGGTCACAATTCATGTCTGTTTCTCATTGGTTCCTCCGAGTATGTCTTATTAGACTTGCGGGAATTTGGTAAGATAGAAAAGCATGCCCGCCGAAGTAGATACATTTGTTCCGAACGACTGCATGGCTGTCATATGTGAGATGTGTGCTAAAGTTTCCTTTATAGTTCCCTACAGCCTCTTGCTGAGAAGGGCATGTGTTCAAATCTTCATTACCAAGATGGAAAGAAATAGTTTTAAATGTGTCCAAATGTTACAGGCTGGTATTATCTAAATTATAATAATAACAGACCTTTACATTTGTCTGATATTAAACATCTGATTTCTTTCAAATTTGAACAGGATAATCCGTATATTTTCGAACTTATTCAAATCAAAATCAAAAAATGAATCACTATACAGAAGTTAATATCCGCAGAAAAAACACATATTTCATTAGAAATACATTCCTTCTACCTGAAAAATACAAAGATACTTTGAAAATAAACAAGAAAAATTTGTATAATGTAATGTCTTAAGAGTTTTTTATAGTTTCCTAGAAGATGATGACGCACACTATATGATTGGATCTAGGGGCTGAAGATGTGTGAAGAATGAAACAATCTCCATCCATCATTTTTTTCGCAATATTGTTATTGCATCAATATCTCATCGCCATTATGGTGATTACATTAAAATACTGTAATCAAATCTAAAAGGGAAAGGAAGATGATACCTGTGAACATTGTTAATATTTTCATTGATGCATGTGGATAAGTGTGCACTGCAGTAAGATATTTCCACCAGACCTTGTGAATAGTCTAGTCCTGAAGCTTTCTAGTTGTGTAATTTCTTCATTGTTTGACTTACTTCTTGAGGTGATACTGTTACGTCCCCAATATAAATTTGGCTTATTGCATTGTTTATGCCATTACACCCATGGGTGTCCCTCAGCACAAATATTTAACATTTTAATTTAATTATGAACAAAGGTGTTTAAAGGTGTCTGTACTGGTAAATTGGAATCGTTCTGAAACGACAGTCATTCGACGGGCCCTGAGAATGACATCATCTGCTCTCCGCTTCTCTCGTGGGTGGTCGTCAGCGAACGTTCAGGAGTTTCGTCAGTTTCGTCTCGTTCATCATCCTTCAGTTACTTACTTGGCTATCCGGGAAATTCCGCGTCGAAGGCACAGGTCCCGACGTTTCGGTCGCCATTCTGCGACTTTCATCAAGGCGTAGTAATGCGCAATACCAGCGGCGACCCCAGCGGCGACCCCAGCGGCGACCCCAGCGGCGACCCCAGCGGCGACCCCAGCGGCGACCCCAGCGGCGACCCCAGCGGCGACCCCAGCGGCGTACCCAACGGCGACGGCCCCGGCCCCCGTGGCGACGTCCCCGGCGGCTTCTTCTTGAGATACCTGGAAGACCTGGTCCTTCGGAAGATTTTGGGGTACCTCCAAGAGCGGGACCTGTGCCGCATGGCACAAGTGTGCAGGTGGTTTCGACAGCTCGCTGACCACCCGAGGCATTAGAAGCCGCTGTTGAGAGAAGTATTCGAGTACGATCTTCCGTTGCTTCACCCTGCTCCTTGTGTGTTTGAATTCCTAGCATTGGAAAACCGAGACAATCCTTGGAAGGGCAGTTTCCAGCAGTTATACCATGGTTTGCATGTACGCTTCGGCTACAAAGAAAATGCATTTCCTAAGCGTAAAATTATGTACTTCGACACAGTTCACGGCGCATTGAACTTTGCAAGTTACTACGTTGACCAGTCGGAGGTGCATCGCCATGATGTGTTGATTTTCGTCCATGGGGGCACCCACCGGGGGGAAATTCATATTGACACTAATGTGGCCCTCCTCGGAGCGTCTGCAGGAAATGTTCAAGAATCCGTGATCCTAGTAGGCGAAAATCAAAGGATAGTGAAAACTGCCATGGGAGCAGAAGTGGCGTATATTGGATTTCTGACCCTGGTATTCCAGTCGGAATCCATTGAAGATGCTGATCTCAACCATTGCTACCTAGACTGGAGGATTGCTGCCTACATTGGGGACTTGTTGACGCCATCTTACGAGACGGATGCATCTGGTTGTGCTCTTCATATTTTGTGATTATCAACTACTTTTAGCGATTTGACTGTGCCTAGTGTGTTTTAAGTGCTTTTTTTACTTGTTCCAGGTTAGCTGAAAATAAAATCTCAACTGATGTTTTTGCTATAACCAAGACAAACAAACATATTACGAATTTTAAACGGACATTCAAACCTCAACGAACTTCAGATTTACGAGGTGGTCATGAGTGTCAAAATGTATTCACAGTTCAATTGATTTCCAATATTAAACCTCTGTGCTAATTAATTTTGTGAAAGTGACGATTCCGTTGTTTTGAACGTTACGAGGACGGTGTATCAAAGTTTGAATTTGTTTCAAATCTTATTCTATATATCGAAGACAAACTCTCAGATATTATCTTTTATGTAATTACGGTAAAGTATAATCTACTGATTGTATTAAACAGTTGCAGCTTAAGTGGACGAAATTCTACGTAGCCAAACTGCCAAATTTCGTAAGTACTAGCTTCAATAGATTTTGTGTGTAGCATACCTTCTAGTTTTTATATTGAATCTTGCTTTTTAATTTATTTTGTACACATCAATTTAACACTTTTAAAATGTAAAGCTACGTTTTTGTTGCTCTTATCTGGGTTTTCTTGTATTTATTCCAATTTTTATCACGTACATTAAAACGCATTCGTGACATGGCTACTGCTCGTTCTACTCTTTTTACTCTGTACACTCTCAAAGCCGACCTTCTGAAAACCTTCACACACGCGAACAATAATTTAGATCAACATATCCGAAGGTTGGAAGAGGTCGTTCTCTACACAGAAGGTTGGGTACCAGTCGGCAACATAGCGAATAATACCAACCGTACATCCGTGACTGTTTAAAAGACACAGAAACCGCATCCAGTCACACCTAAAAACAAATTTAGTGTTTTAGATTATGAAACAGATTTTCCTCGCCTTCCTGATCCTCACCACCCTTCTCTACCATCGATCAATACATGCACAAACCAACGCAAACAGGCTAGGAAGCGCCTCAAAACCAAAACACATAAAGCTGCGCATCCTAGATCACTTAAAAACAGACATTCCTACTGAGCCTAGAAAGCAGGTACTTATTTTAGCTGACAGTCATGGCCGCCATCTGTTCTCCATTCTCAGTAGGAAGTTACCCTCCAATTTCTCAATCTCATCTATTTTCAAACCTAACGGGAGGTTTGCAGATGTGACTGCAGAGTTGGTTACCCACACGAAAACCCTGACCAATCAGGACACAGTCATTATCATAGGAGAGCAGAATGACATTAACTTGGGCGATAACGTTACACCTGAAAAACATGTAAACAAATTACAAGGTGCCGCCCAAAATACAAACATTGTAGTCTCGACTTTGCCCTTCTGGTACAACAGACCAACACTATGCAGCGAGATTAAGCACGCAAACCAACAATTAAAACTGCAACTGAGAGAAACAAATGTCACACTTTTTGAAATTAATTTCCTCTCAGCAAAACACTTCACCCGGCACGGTCTTCACATGAACCTTGCTGGAAAACATGCAGTCGGTAACAAGCTTGCACAATACTTCATCAACTCCAGCCCTACGCAGTCTCCTGCCAAAAAACCATCCCTTTCACCTTCCTTACGTTCTCCAGCCCCCACCCTTATTTCAAACCCTGTTGCCTATTCCTCTGAACCTACTCCCGATTCTTCCATTCCCACTACCAATTCATCAACACCCGATGCCCCATTTTCCTCACAACCTGTCACTGTCGGGACACACTACAACCTTCGACCACGCACTCGAGGTAAAAATGGAGTAAATATATAGCAACTACAGTCAGATGCAGCAGAAAAACATTCGTGTAGGTACTAACAAAAGTTAAACATTCTGCACCATAATGTTCAATCCCTTTCAAATAAAACTGAGTTTATCGAACCAGCTCTACCGAGCGATTTAAATCAAATGGATGTTATTTGCTTTACAGAATATTGGTTATCTCCTAATGAACTTAACATTTTTTAATTCCTAACTTTTACCTCGCAGGCTTTTATTGCAGAGAGAGAGAATCGCATAAAGGTCCTACATATGGGGGTTCTTGTATTTACGTTAGAAATAATATTGATTCTATCTCCTTGGCGGAATTAAATGTGTATTCCGTTGAAAAGGTTTTCGAAATTTCTGTTGTACATCTTACTTCGTTAAAAGTGATATTACTTTGCATCTACAGACCTCCAACAAAGAGAGCTGCAGATTATATTTTGTTCTTAGAAAAACTGGAGATAACACTCAATAAAGTCAGCAATCGCTCTTTAGAATCTATTGTTGTATGCGGAGATTTTAACATTGATTTTCTGGTCGAATCTTGCGAGAAAGAAAAGTTTCTCAATTTAATTAATACCTTCAATTTAGACATTACAATTAATGTACCTACACGGATCACACAAAATTCGATGAAGGCAATTGATCAAATTATAATTAACAAAACTACTACTCGATATGAAGTTGAAACAAAAGATTTAGGATACAGTGACCACGATACACAAATTCTTACCATTATAAGAAATGCAATCACTGACACAATAAATAATACACGTATGACAAGATTGTTTACTAAAAGTAAAATTAAATTATTCATTGATTACTTGATGCAGGAGTCATGGGAAGCGGTTTATAATACTGTTGATACAAACGACAAATATAATTCATTTTTTTCAACTCTTTCATTTCATTTTAACACTTACTTTCCTCTTCAAAAACGAAAATTAAATATTTCACGGAAAAGCAATTCTTGGATTAGGCAACAAGGGATTAGGACATCTTGTAAAAACAAACTTTCTTTTATTTCTAAACGGCATAACGTATCTCAAGATTTCCTTATCTACTTTAAAAAATACAAATCATTGTTAAGAACAGTCATAAGGCAGGCTAAAAACATGAGAAACGATCAGGATATTTTGAACTCAAATAACAAAACGAAAGCAATGTGGAATATAATAAAAAATACGACCAAATCAACTACAAACCCTGAAGAGAATGTTGTTTTAAAATATGACGATATAAATGTGAACGATCCGGCAACAGTGGGTAGCCCCTTTAACCAATACTTTTCGAGAATTGCTGCCGATCTCACTCAGGGTCTTCAGCCACAAAATTCAAAAACAGACAGTTCACCCAAAATTTTAGACACGATGTTCGTTTCTTTCACGAAGTTCGAAAACTTTCTTCTTTTAACAGTTATCGCACTTTATAGCTTCTTTAACAATTATGTTACATTAAACATTTGTTATTTCATGTATTCTTTATTCAAAATTATGTTTCTATTTTCACCTTTTATATTCCAATTTTTCTATTTTGCTTAAATTCTAATTGTATGGAATGCAAAATTGTCGTGACCGGCCGCACACAGTTGAAAGAGCCGCCGCCGAGTGACGTCAGCGGGGCGTTACCGCCCCATGCGACAGAAGTAGACAACCGGTGCGAGCCGGCCGAGCCCGGCTGCGCGCGGCCGTCACGCTCGAGCAGGCGGTTAGAGACTCGACCCCGCCCCTACTCCGCAGCTAGTCGGCGGGCCCGCAGCCCCGCCGGGCTATATGAAGGGCTCCGACTCAACGCCAAAGCAGACAGCGAGAGGCCGTGCTAGCGAGTGTACCCTGGCGAGTGTTTTGTTAGCAGTGTGGAGTGCGACTACTAAGACGACTGGTGCTACGAACTTGGAACTCTCCTACGGATATTCGGTGACTTGGCAGATTTTGGGACTTCCTCTGGTTTATGACAACACGGCTTCGCTTACGGTACATTCTACTTGTGATTCAGCACTTCAGCAATTGTACCTGGTATTGAATAAAATCATTTTAAGGATCCTTGTCTTTTATTGGATACTTCAATAATAATATTCTGTAGTACATAAACTTTTAGTTTTCAATTTAGATATACTGTTATTATTTTTGTAACACTGAAGATGGCCGCAATGTGACCGAAAAAGCTTTCTGCCAAAATAAAGAGCTTCAGCAAAACAACGCCTCAATTGTATTTCTAGAATTATAAGCAGGGACCGAAAAGGTATTGAATGCCGGTAAAAATACCGGTATAATACCGGTATTTTTCCATACCTTTTTCAAATACCTTTATTCTTTTAAACCGGTAAAATACCTTTATAGGACGTCTATACCGGTATGGATGTCCATAAAGGTTATACCGGTATTTTCAATGAAGAAATATAGCTTACCATCCAAACATGTTTATATATATATATATATATATATATATATATATATATATATATATATATATATATATTTAACAACTGTATTAAATTCTATTCTTATTATTGTAAACGTTTTGTGTTCGGGCGTTTACGTTTTGCATACGTTGTATGTATTGAAAACCTCCCTTAATTTAAACTTCGGAAAAGTTGAAATATGAAATAATAATTATTGATTCCATTGAAGAGAACCTTTTCTTAGTGTCCTTCATCGAGCTATCTCCCATCTGACCTGAGAGATGACCTAAGCCTGTCTTTGTATTTCGCACATGGAGAGGCTGTCAACGTATGCGCCGTGCCGTAGGCGTAGGACCGTTTCTTCCCTCCCCGACCCCTCCTTCGGCGAACTGAGGGAGCTTTGACACCTTGAGATAATCACGAACGCTCAGGCTTTCAGGCCCAGTTTTGTTATTGTTAAAAAATGATTTCCTTTTACTTCATTTCACAATTAAATCTTAATTATACATTAATAAATAGGGCTAAAATAAAATTGTATTTTCCTAGTTTATATTAAGGGTTTAATATATTTTGACTAACTGCAAATATTGAGAAAATGTGAAATAAAAGTAAATTATGTTGTTATTATTATTATTGTTATTATTGTTATTATTATTAGTTATTAACATCGCATGTGGGCAAGGGTTCCCTTCTACGCGGGTAGCTTACATTGTAGAATGCATCTGGAGGAGCCCACTTCGAGAAGAGTGTTTCTTCCTTAATAATAAGAAATATATACTAACATTATTAATTAATAAAAAAGAGTTTATTAATATTAATATTTTTATTTTTTAATTAAAATTAACATTTAATTTAAATACATTTATAAATTAACAAACAAAATAATAAATTAATTTACACAAATTTAATGCAAACATTTAAAATTTAATTAATATTAATATTTAAAAATATTTATTAAAATTAATTAATATTATATAGTAATATTAATATTTTTTCTTAATGAAATTTCTTAAATAATACATGGGTGTAAATTAAACGGCTGGAACTTGGACATCTTCTGCACGAGTGGAATTTTGTATACTCTATTTGGCTCATGGAATTATTTATATTTGGTTGTAAGTCGGATTGACTAAGAAATAAACCAAAACTTTGTTATTGTTATCCTGGTATTTTCAATACATAACAGACATAACATATAAATCTTAAAGTACTGTATAAAATTACCGTGCAGCATCTCTTAATAAATTATATTGTTCCTAATTTGTCATAGGTTACAAATCAACCATCTACTTCCATTTTTATATTAAGATTATACAATTATTTTCCAGAGCTTACCAATGATTTTTGAGAAAATTTTCAAAGAAACCAATTTTTCAGTATGGCGGCCAAATAATGACGTCTCATCAGTATCACATTGCATCTATTTATCAAAATGGATTACGGGGGGGGGGCAAAAAATGTGCCGCCATACTTGTACCTATCATACGTAGGTACATGGCCTAATGATAAATTGGAGTTCTTTTAATCAGTATGGCGGCTACTTAGAGACGCCGAAAAGGTATGGTGTAATCGGCAATGAAAAAGAATTTTCTACCATTAGAGCAAAACATTAGCTTTGAACTCGTAATACAAGAGAGCATTAAAATATAACACTTTAAATTCAATATGGCGTAGAGTTTGAGTCGCCACATTGGTCATACAACTTCTTCACACTTTGGCTATATAACGAACAATATGCAAAAAGAATTAACTGTGTACTCATTCCCCAATGGCAAGATTTTTTTGACACATTCAAAAAATTGTGCGGCGCAACGGCGCCACTTACAGGCCGCTATACTTGCGTTTCCCTGTTCCTCATAACACTGGCTAACTTCTCAAAATGTTTTAGCTTTGAGCTCATCATACGTGTATTTTCCTGCTGGTTTCCGATCTATGACCATCAAAATTAAAAATATGTATTTTAACAATGATATATAATGCATTAGTTTACATTCAATTGAATAATTTTAAAAATGCTTTAATATGCCTGTAACAAATAATGTACTTATGCTTCTAGATGTACTCCCATTAAGATCAAGTATTACTCCAGTTTCCTCGATCCATTGACCAAATGCTGAAATGGTCACTTGCTTTTCTTCAAGACAAATGTAGCTTCAGTATGCGCACGTTTTGTTGAGCTCGCCTTTTGCTATATATATATATATATATATATATATATATATATATATATATATATATATATATATACACAGCATGGATAAGAGCAAAAATTTATGGCTTATGGCTTATTTATCCCTGAAAATATATTTTATAACATGGGAGCTTTTTTTCCCAAAATTTAAGTAGTATATGACTTAGTGTAGGGATCACAGAATTTTGAAAATGTGCACTCAATTCACTTTTCCCCATAGCACGTCATACGCAGTTTTAACTGTTTTTTGACGTAAAATAAATAGATAAATAAAGTAACGGTAGGAGTAGATCTGGGGTTATGCTACTATTTTGTTATTAACACAATAAATTAAAATCAGCAGTTCGTTTATCGGTGCAAATAACTTTTCTACAACTCGGGAGAGCGAATGTCTAGGTTTCAAAAGTTGTTAGCTTCCAGTTTTCTGAAACTTTTATTCATCATTCAACTATATAAAGTTCAAATGGGGAAGATATTCTAGAGCTCAAAAAAACGTGCGCAGATGTTCCTTCTTCTACACATGTCACTAATAAATCCTATCCGAAATCACTTTTTCGCTACCAAGGCCCAACAACAACCTTTTCTGCCAAACATTTTCCTTCTTTACACAGCATTACATAACTTCCTCTCTATTACGTAAGCGGTAGGGAGAAAGTAAAATTAGGAGACTAATTTTGTACGAAATCTCTGATTTTTTGGAAATTGCAGTAGTTTAATATTTTTTTCTGGGCATTTTTTTCTATTTTCGTCCCTTTCTACTTTCTGGCACTTACGTTGTTATAAGACAAAGTAATGTAATCGTGCGCCGGAAAAGACGAATATATGGCCAAAGAAAACCTTACCGGGCCCCTTCTTTGCTAGCTTGCTAGAAGCTAGTTTGCTAGCAGCTTGCTAGAAGATTGCCAGAAGCTTGCCAGCAGCTTGCCAGAAGCTCGCCCGCAGCTTGCTAGCAGCTCGCTAGCAGCACGCTAGCCCTTGCTAGGAGCTTGCTAGCATTTTGCTAGCAGCTTGCTAGAAGCTTGCTTGCAGCTTGCTAGAAACTTGCCAGCAGCTTGCCAGAAGCTTGGTAGAACCTTGCCAGAAGCTTGCCAGAAGCTTGCTAGAAGCTTGCCAGAAGCTTGCCAGCAGCTGGTTAGAAGCTTGCTAGCAGCCTGCTAGCAGTTTGCTAGCAGCTTGCTAGCAGTTTGCAAGCAGCTTGCTAGCAGTTTACTAGAAGTTTGCTAGCAGCTTGCTAGAAGCTTACTAGAAGCTTGCCAGCAGCTTGCTAGAACCTTTCCAGCAGGTTGCAAGAAGCTTGCTAGCAGCTTCCTAGAAACTTGCTAGCAGCTACGTAGAAGCATACTAGCAGCTCTCCAGAAGCCTGCCTGCAGCTTGCCAGCAGCTTGCCAGAGGTTTGCCAGCAGCTTTCTAGAAGCTTGCTAGTAGGTTGCTAGCAGCTTGCCAGGATCTTGCTAGAATATTGCCGGAAACTTTTTTTAAAAATTTTTTGCGTCTATTTTGACGCAACGCGTCTCCAAGCCCCTTGGAGGGTGTTGAGCGCTTTGCGCTTCTTGGAATAATCCTCCCATTACAGCGCGTTTTTTGGAGTAATTCTCCGTTAATATTGTCTGTCGCGTCTCGTCGCAGTCGGTAGTCAAGAGGACCGCCAGGTAGCATCACCGCGTACGCGCCTCCTACCACGCGCTCCTGCGTCACTACACAGCGGCCAGAATTAGGAAGGAATAAGGATAGGGGTAGGATTTAGGACACTTCACAGGGGTTGGACTAGCTTGCCAACATCTTTGCCAGCAGCTTGCCAGCAGTTTGCCAGAAGATTGCCAGAAGCGTGACAGCAGCTTGCTAGAAGCTTTCTAGAAGTTAGCTAGGAGCAGCTAGAAGCTAGCTAGAAGCTTGCCAGAATGGGGATGCATTGGGATCAAACTCTCAATGATGCTGTAATTTCATCACAAGCTCATCAAACACGAACATTGTTTTCCATTATCATATCTACATGCTTTCCATCAAAGCCAATTGATTTGTGGGTAAAATACAAAGATAATGTGTGACGATATTTTGTTTAAAATACGCAATAGAACAGGGAATCCGAATTTACAAATAAGAGAAGAAATTTACGATGAGGCCTTGATTTCCATTAAGGATATGTGCTTGATGATGTCAAACAAGCTATTATGTCAATTGGGGATGGCCACGCCCAATCGCCCTATGCACGATACTTTTGATCAAGAGTTACAACGTGATAAATCGTATGATCTCAATACTTTGAAAGAATCGATATAAATAAATCTCCCACTGTTGATCGAAGAACAAAAGTATGTATTTGATACTTTTACGAAAGTAATAAATAATGGAACTGCAGTGATTTACTTCTTGGACGCTCCTTTGGTACAGGAAAAACTCTTTTGATTACTTAAATATTGGCAACAATTCGCTCAAAAAATGAAATTGCTCTTGCTCTTGCTTCGTCAGGCATTGCAGCAACTTTGCTTGAAGGTGGTCGAACAGCCCATTCAGCTTTAAAATTGCCATTGAATATGCAAAACAACGAAACTCCAACCTTCAACATTTCCAAGAATTTTGCAATGGCAAAGGTTTTGCAGCAATGTAAACTAATAGTGTGGGATGAATGCACGATGGCGCATAAAATATCTTTAGAGGCTTTAGATAGAACTTTAAAAGATCTACGGAACAACCAAAACCAATTTGGTGGTGCAATGATTTTATTAGCAGGAGATTTTCGGCAAATATTGCCAGTGGTTCCACGTTCAACGCAAGCTGGTGAATTGAATGCATGTTTGAAGTCGTCCAATTTGTGGAAACATGTCAAGGTATTACATTTAAGCAAGAATATGCGTGTTATGTTGCAAACTGATCAATCTGGAGACATATTCTCTAACAACTCATTGATACTGATAATGGAAAATTTCCTGTAGACGTGCTGACTGGCTACATCGCCTTTCCTGAGGGTCAGTTAACTCAATCAAAAGCTGAACTCATTCAAAAAGTGTTTCCAAATGTTGCTCAAAATTACATATTTCATGATTGGTTGAGCAAACGGGCTATACTGGCTGCTAAAAACACTGATGTAAATGATTTAAATTTCAAAATTCAAGATTACATTCCCGGCGAAATGAGGACTTATAAATCAGTTGATACGGCAACTAATGAAGATGGTGTTGTGAACTATTAAACACTAAATTAATCTCATTATGTTATGCATTCAGAATTCTTTCTAATTCTGTCAGCCTTCATGCAGCTCGTTGCGTGTATTTTGCAAATGTACATTCCCGCCTGAGATATGGCATAATATTCTGGGGAAGCTCATCCTTTAGTTCCCAGACATTTAGATTCCAAAAAAAAATTATCCGAATAATGAAAAACCATCCACGTGATCCGTGCAAGCCTCTTTTCATTGAGCTTGGAATCTTACCATTGCCTTGCCTATTTATTTATGAGTCTGTAGTATTTGTCAAAACTGACTTCCTTAACGGTGGGAACTTATTTTCATGTAATACTGACATTTATAGTTACAATACTCGACGTAGAAATCATGTTCATGAAGTGTCAGTATCAACAGCTCACTACAAGAAATCCACATACAATACATGTACGCTACTTTACAATGCATTGCCAGATGAAATTAAACAATTAAAATTGGTACACAAATTTAAATTAAAAGTAAAATCTTTTCTGCTGCAAAACTGTTTCTATACAATTAGAGACTATACTGATCGCCAAAAAGAAACATAATGTTTACTTTAACAAAAACAAGATATAGTATAATGAATTAGTTTACATTTGCATTGTATGATTTTTAAAAAAAGACTCAATATGCCTGTAACAAATAATGTACTTCCGGGTCAATGACCCCCATCTCGATCAGGTTTTTGTCCAGTTTCCCTGATCCATTGAGCAAATGCTGAGATGGCCCCTTGATTTGCTTCTGGACGTAAATGTAGCTTCACTATGCGCACGTTTTGTTGAACTTTCCTTTGCTTGTAGTGGAAGTAGAGCTTAGGGTGAGTTTCTATTTTGTTAACAATACAGAAAAATCAAGTCTGTTTCTTTACCGTTAAAAATAAGTTTTCTATAATTTGGCAACGAAAATATCTAGTTTTTGAAATGTTAATCTCTCGCTTTTTTAAATTTGTTGTTGTTATTGTTATTATTATTAATATAATTATTATTATTAATCTTTCAACTATTAATAGTTAAATTGTTGGGAAGGGATTCTGAAACTCAAGAAAGCGTGCGCAGATGATTTTCTCCCCCATACGTCACATACAGTTTTTGACTGTTTTTGACTAAATAAAAAAAAACTATCCGGCGGAATTTTTAAACTCACTAGATTTGCCACAATTGCCGCCTCACAATCTTCAATTAAAGGTTGGATCTGTAGTTATAATGTTGCGAAATATTAACCAACCGCGACTTTGTAACGGCACACGATTATGATAAAAAATACTGAATAACGTAATAGAAGCAATCATATTGAAAGGAAAGTATAAAGGAGAAGACGTTTTGACACCCCGCATCCTAATGATTCTGACTAACGTACCATTCGAGTTTAAACGATTGCAGTTTCCAGTACGGCTTGCTTTCGCTATGACTATAAACAAATCCCAGGGGCAGTCATTAAGTGTTTGTGGTATTAATCTAGAAAACCCATGTTTCTCGCATGGTCAATTATATGTTGCCTGTTCCCGTGTTGTCAACCATCTGTTCTATTTGTTTACGCGCCAGGTAATCAAACAATCGTGTACCATAAAGTACTACAATAAAAAAACTTAATTTAGAATAAGTAAAAATAAAATGAAATATAATAAGTATGTATCATAATAAAAAATGTGAAATTGTAATTTTTATTGTGATTTTTTATTGACTATTAAAAGAATTTTAGGGATTCTATAATTTTTATTTTTTGATATAATGTAATTGTTAACTTATTAACTTTATTTTTTTGTCTTACAAGCTGACCCGGCATCCCGAATACCAGAATAAGTATTTAACAAACTAAAAAAATTAAAGAATTGATTGTTAGGCGGTAAAAAAGTTCGCCGGGTCAGCTAGTTCTTTTATAATTAACTTAAAGTGTAAGATGAAGTACATGTACTTAACACATTTCGAATAATATTTTTCACAAAACGTGTATTTCCGTTGCAAATCGATTTTCCGCGGCATTATTTAACTTTCTGTATACTACGTATATTACTCCGTATATAACCTACGTATAAGATAATTTAACTAGAGGTGATATAGAATAGCACAGACTTTCTCGTAGTTAAGTTTTCTAATTTCGTTGGTGTGGACTGGCTTTACGGTCTTGCCCCATCCTCTTGTCAGCTGCAATCTATCGCCGCCCAAACTACATTTTTTTAAAAAATTTTCTTAATTTTTCGGTTTTCTGAGCAGAACCGAAATATTACTTCAAAAATATTAAAGAAGAGTAAAACCTGGTCATTAGCAATTTTCATTGAAAAATTTAGAGCCGTTTCTGAGAAAATTTGAAGAACGTTTCTAGCCGTTGATGGGTATGGGTTAAAGACGGTCAAACCAGGAATACTCGCTCGTTTCTCGTAGGAGCTATGAGTCATTCACGCTGGCTCAAGAAGGGAGGGGGATCGTGGAGGGGGAACCGCCGTAAAAATAATGCTCCGGTGAAAGAGATTCTCTTTCTCTGGAGGAGGCAACGAGAGCGGCCGATCGCGAGATTCTCACCTCTCTTCCGCTGGCACTACCAAAATCGGTTACCACAAAACCACATATACCACCATTTAGAACTATTTAATTGCTAATTAATTATGCAAAAATAATTTTTTTTGCTCTTCAAACTTTTGCGTAATGAATGGTGAGCTAGCGGAAGATTCCGCTGGATCGACCACAATTAGTTACCACAAAACCAAATACGCTAACTTATAGAGCGATTTAATTGCTAATTAAATACGCAAAAATTATTTTAATTGCTCTTCAAACTTCCGAGTAAATAATTATAAACTAGCACTTCCGGTTTCCGCTGGCACTACCACAAACGGTTACCACAAAACCACATACGCCATCTTGTAGAGCGATTTAATTGCTAATTAATTACGCAAAAATTAATTTTTTTGCTCTTCAAACATTCGAGTAATTAATTGTAAATTGCGGGGCACACGCAGCCGGCCGGCCGGCGGAACGGTTGGCGTCGTGACGTCACGGGTGAGGGGTATCCAGGCCGCAGCCGTCGCGCCGGCGCCGCTGCCCGCCCGGCTGACTGACAAATTTAAATGAAATACACAAACTGGCCGTGAACTGACTTCGATATTGAAAATTATGCCAGTACTTTGTTATGTTCATAACAACAGAGAAATGGGCATTTCTCGTTTCAGCTGCGGGCCAGAGCAGTCGCTCCGTTATCAGCAGCTACTAGCGTTCCGTGCCGAATGAGGCTGACCAGTCTCGGTCTGACTTCAGTATTTGTTTAGTGTTTTGTCCGTCCAGTGTTGTATAAATTCTATCAAAACTGTTCAAAGTGCTACACAATCTGCGCACCGAAGTTACTTTAAACCAGTGAGTGCAGTGCGTCCATCAATCGCTCGTTACTCTCATTCATGAGCAACGAAAACAATGCCATCACACGGGAGTTAATCAGTGCCGCCCTAATCACATTGAACGGTGAAGCACCATCATCGTCAGTCAGCAATATGGAATCTTACTCAGCAGGTCACTCCAGCAACTTCCAAATGGGAAGGAATTTCACGCCCCCCACAACGTCACCGATGGACATTAGCCCCCCGGCTCCATCATTAGGCGTCCCACCAACCTTCAACCAAGCGGCCGCCGGGACTCTATCCGGTAAAAGATCGATAGAGACCTGCGATGAAGGTGACAGCAAACGCGCGGCAACGCAAGGTAACACCCATCATAATAGTAATGCAGACCTACAGAAACAGTATAACGTAATAGTTTCCAATAGATTTAGCTTTCTCAACGAACAATTGCCTGAAGAACCACCCGAGCCAAAGACAATTCCACCAATTTTTGTTACCGCCACAAGTAGTCACGCCGAACTTATTTGTGAAATTAAAAATGAAATATCCAATAACTTTACAACAGAATTCAAGACCAACAAAATTAAAATTATATTCCGAACCGTACAAGATTTCCGTAGTGCTGTGATGTATTTTATTGAAACTAACAAACAATTTCATACCTACAGTGATCCCTCTTGTAAAAAATTTTCAATAGTGATAAAAAATATACACCCAACAATCACCGAAGAAGAAATATTAGCCGACATAAAATCCCAGTTTCAGTCAGTCACTAAAGTAACTAGATTAATGAAAAACAATGTACCAATTCCAGTGGTCGCAGTAGATTTTAATGGTAAAAACAAAATAGAATCAGTCCTCCAAATCAACAACGTGTGCAACTCAATAGTTAAACCAGAGAAAAGAAAAAAATCAAAAGGTCCAATTCAATGCATGAAATGCTTATATTTTGGTCATACCCGTAATCATTGCAATTACATAATGTCGTGCGCGTTTTGTGCCGGAGAACACTTCACTGCGCAATGCCCTACCAAAAACAATAATAATCTAAAATGTAAACTCTGTAATGGAGCACATAGGGGAGACCTTCGATCTCATGAATGCTCATACTATAGTAAACTAATCGAAAAAAGACAAAATATTTTGTCTAAGAGAATCATAGAAAATCCGTTACCAAATCCATCACCCCCATTAAATATTACAAACTTCCCTTCACTCCCACAAGTAACAGAAATCCCAAACTTCACTCAAGCAAACTACAACAATCAAACACAATCACCCCATCCTAACACTACCGCAAACCAAACATTTAATTCAACCAACAACAATCACCCTACGAACAACAATAACACCTTCACTCCAACTCTACAGAATATAATCCACTCAATCACTAATTACATATCAAGTATTATATCCTCAATAATTCCAACCATAATACAAAGCATACAGAACTCAATAACCTCGTATTTAAGTAACAATTACGGCCAACCATCCCCTTAAAAACTTTATCATTCTCAATTGGAACTCAAACAGTATTTCAAACAAAAAAACTGAACTAATCCATTTCATCCAACAAAAATCAGTTGATATAGCTTGCATAACAGAAACTCACCTCAATAGTTCAATGAACTTTTCAATCCCAGGTTTCAAAATTTACAGATCTGACAGAGAAAATGATCAACGGGGAGGAGTCCTAAACTTAATTAAACAAAACGTTCCACACTATCAGTTCATCCCACCACCCACCCCCGGCCTCGAAACGATAGCAATTAAAATTCCATTAAATAATAACAGTGATCTCAACATAATAACAGCATACAAACCTCCCAAAATTAAAATAAACAATAACAATTTATCTACATTGTTGCAATTACCCACCCCAACAATCATCATAGAAGATCTCAATGCTAAGCACCACTCATGGGGATGCCGAATCACCAACCCGGCAGGCAACTTCTTACGTAACTTACAACATCAAATACCCTTCTTTATTATAGCTCCCCCAGATCCCACATACTATCCCTTCGATTCCCAGAAAAATCCAGATATCCTCGACATAGCACTCACAAATTTCACTTCCCAATTGAAGTCGCTTACGTACCATGAATTGGATTCTGATCATATCCCAGTCATTATCTCTACCCGTTTCCCCGTTCCCCCTCCCCCCTCTTCGACATCCCTAAACACACTTAATATAAATTGGCAAGCATTTAACAGAAATATCAACCTCTCAATCCCCTCATTTAAAACCTTAAAATCTCCAACAGATATTGACGACGCAATATCAATATTCAATAATACAATAATTAATGAAATAAACAAAGTACAAAAAAAACAAAATTCCAGATCCTTACACTAAACTAAGCAAACCTCTACCTGCTAAAATAATTCAACTAATTATATTAAAAAATAAAACCAGAAGACTCTGGGACTCATTAAGAATACCATCAATAAAAAAAGAATACAATCATTTAAATAACACTTGCAAACACGTCTTGTACACATACAGACAGCAGCAATACTCAACCTTATTACAATCTCTAAACGTAAGAAACAACTCTCTATGGCAATTTACAAAAAAAATTCTGAAAAAAAAATAATTCAATTCCACCTCTATCAACAAACACAGGCAAAATACACTCTCCTAGCGCCAAAGCAGAAGCATTAGCAGAACATTTCCAAAATACGTTTACGCCCAATAATTCTCCTTTTCACACTAAACACCACGAAATCTTACAAATAGCCTCTTCCCCCATCTTTAATATACCCCACAGAATAAAATACATTTCTCCACGCGAAATAAAAACTCTAATTCAGAAACTTCCAAATAAGAACACGACGCGCTTTCAGATTGCCAACATGGATTTAGAAAATCAAAATCAACGGAAACAGCTATATTTTCTTTTCTTAAAGATGTCGCCTCATCATTAGATCAAAACGAGGCACCTATTGGATTATTTTTAGATCTCTCAAAGCTTTTGACATCATTGATCATGACATTTTACTTTCAAAATTACCTTCATATGGAATCCGTGGTATTGCTCTAGATTGGTTATGTTCGTACCTTAAACAACGATCTCAGAAAGTTGAAATACCTTACTGGAATGATGGAACATTACGTACGCACCTTTCCGACTCTTTGCCCGTTGCATGTGGAGTTCCTCAAGGATCGATTTTAGGCCCTATTCTGTTCCTACTTTACGTAAACGATATGCCCTCGACGATTCGAAACGGAAGAACGGTTCTCTTTGCGGATGATACGAACATCCTTTGCAATAAAGAAACCGTAAATAGTACAATATCAGATGTTTCAAATTGGTTCCGAAATAACAAATTAATAGTAAACGAAAAGAAAACGGTTTTAATGCAGTTTTCCATTTCAAATAAACAATTCTGTGCTCCATTGAAAATGAACAGTGTACCATTGACTCATGTTAATGCAACAACATTTTTAGGTCTCTCAATTCAGTCAAACCTTAAATGGAACGTCCATTTAAATGAATTGAACACAAAATTAAGTTCATTATGCTACGCGTTCAGAATTCTTGCAAATTCAGTCAGCCTTCATACTGCTCGTTGTGTATACTTCGCGAATGTTCATTCCCGCCTGAGATATGGCATAATATTCTGGGGAAATACATCTTATAGCTCCCAGACTTTTAGATTACAAAAACGAATTGTACGAATAATAACCAAATCCCACCCACGTGATTCTTGTAAGCCTATCTTCATTAATCTAGGAATTCTACCATTACCGTGTCTTTTTATTTACGAATCAGTGGTTTTTGCAAAAAATGACTTGCTTAAGGGCGGGAATATATTTTCAGAAAATGCCGAAGTCTATTACTATAACACTCGACGTAGAAATCATATTCATCAGGTGACAGTATCAACAGCTCATTACAAAAAATTCACATACAATACATGTACATTATTTTACAACACTTTGCCAAATGACATTAAACGATTAAATTCAATAGAAAAGTTTAAATCACAAGTGAAATCGTTTCTGCTGCATAACTGTTTCTATACAATTAGAGACTATACTGAGCATCACAAGAAAAGTAACATTAATTTTAACAATGATACATAATGCATTATTTACCATTTGGACTGTATAAATAAGTATAAACAACCTGTAACAACTATTGTACTACAGCTTCCGGGTCAATGACCCCCATCTCGATCAGGTTTTCGTCCAGTTTCCCTGATCCATTGAGCAAATGCTGAGATGGCCCCCTTGTTTTGCTTCTGGACATAAATGTAACTTCATTTTCTGTGCACGTCTTCTAGAATTCAGTGGGAAATACAATTATTCAAATTATCGTTTCCATGTTGTCGCGGCAGGAAGCAATAAGAGCCAAAATTTATTGCTTATTTATCCTTGAAAATAGATTTTATTACATGGGAGTTTTTTTTGTTTGTTTTTTTCTCCCTTTCAAAATTCAAAATTTATTGCTTATTTATCCTTGAAAATTGATTTTATTACATGGGAGTTTTTTTGTTTTTTTTCTCCCTTTCAAAATTCAAAATTTATTGCTTATTTATCCTTGAAAATCGATTTTATTACATGGGAGTTTTTTTGTTTTTGTTTTTTCTCCCTTTCAAAATTCAAAACTTAAGTAGTATATGATTTAGTGTAGGGATCACAGAATTTTGAAAATGTGCACACAATTCACTTTTCCCCATAGCCCGTCATACGCAGTTTTTAACTGTTTTTTGACGTAAATAAATAAATAAATAAATAAATAAATAAAAGAAAGCCCCCGGACACGATAAAATCAGTTCAATAATCTTAAAAAATATCCCACCGTCAGCCTTAGCCTTCCTAAACAATATTTTCAATTCAATTTTAAGAACAGGATACTTCCCCCAAACTTGGAAACATTCAATCATTCACCCCATTCCGAAACCCAACAAAAATCATTCCAAAGTAGACAGTTACCGGCCCATCAGTTTACTACCCGTTATTGCCAAAATATTCGAAAAACTAATCCTTGCCAGATTAAACCAGCATCTCAAAAACATTAACTTAATTCCCGAACATCAATTCGGTTTCATTGCTCACCACTCAACTGCACACCAACTACTTAGATTAACTTAGAACAACTACTTAGAACACATCCACTCTGCATTTCAGAAAAAACAACACACAATATCTACATTCCTCGACATCACTCAAGCATTTGACAGAATTTTGCACCCGGGACTAATCTACAAACTAATAAAAGCTGGAACTCCAACCTACATTATTCACATCATCAAAAGTTTCCTATCAGATCGCACATTCTCAGTAATAGTCAACAATCACCACTCCACCCCACACATAATCAAAGCAGGCGTCCCGCAAGGCTCCCCTTTATCTCCAACATTATTCAACATATACATAGCAGACATTCCATCATCATCAAAATCTAATATAGCTCAATTCGCAGACGATACAGCCCTATTCACCTCAGGATACTCACTAAGTAACCTACGATCACAAATTCAAAATCACTTACACAACATTGAAACCTGGGCAAACCTCTGGAAAATTCAACTCAATCCCGACAAAACAATAGCAAAAATCTTCTCACTCAGAAAGTTTACCTCCCCCACTCCGCTAGTAATAAACAACTCCCCCATCACCTGGACCCCACCATCGCAACCCATAAAATACCTAGGACTTCATCTGGACACAAAACTAACCTGGAAAATCCACATAGATATCAAAATTAAACAAGCAAGAAATAAATTATTCCAACTCCGGCCACTAATCAACAAACATAAATCTCTGTCATACACAAACAGTACAACACTATACAAAACAATAATCAGACCACTACTCCTTTATGCATGCCCCATATAGACAAACGCAGCCCCCACAAATGTCAATAAAATTCAAGTTATGCAAAATAAATTTTTAAGATTAATCACAAATGCCCCCTGGTTCATAAGTAATAAACAACTTCATTCAGAATTAAACATCAATACAATAATAAACCAAATAGCACACATATCACACAACTTCTACCAAAACCTAACAGACATACCAGCAGCATCTCATTACAAACTTCCGAAAAATCCAACCCACACACGAATAAAAAATAGATTCCCTTTTGAAGCATTCCTCAAACTTTTAGCCAACGACAATTCATAACACCGAGGTTCTCCCCTAGAGTATCCTCTCCAATGCATAGATTAAGTTAGCTTAGATATTTTAACTAGAATAAGTCTGAAAAATACATCTGTAAAGTAGTTGTACTGAACGATGTAAATCCACCAAAATGAATAAATGTGTAAATAAAAAAAAAAGAGAGAAATGGGCCGATAATTTTGAATTTCATTTTTGTTGTCTTTTTTGAAGAACGGCTTAATTTTAGCTGTTTTGAAAATATCTGGACACGTTCCGGTGCATAACGATGAATTAAATATGTGAGTTAACGGGTGTGTAATGGCATACGCACAAATCTTTAACAAAGAATCCGGGAATTCATCTAAACGGTACGAATATTTATTTTTAGTTTACAGACTATTTTGAGAATTTCATAGGAAGAAGTTTCAGAAACAAACATCGTGTCTAAAATTTTGGGTGAACTGTCTGTTTTTGAATTTTGTGGCTGAACACCCTGAGTGAGATCGGCAGTAAATCTCGAAAAGTATTGGTTAAAGAGACTAGCCACTGTTGCCGGATCGTACACATTTATATCGTTGTATTTTAAAGCAACATTCTCTTCAGGGTTTCTTGTTGATTTGGTCGTATTTTTTATTATATTCCACATTGCTTTTGTTTTGTTATTTGAGTTCAAAATATCCTGATCGTTTTTCATGACTTTAGCCTGCCTTATGACTTTTCGTAACAATGTTTTGTATTTTTTAAAGTAGATAAGGAAATCTTGAGATACGTCATGACGTTTAGAAATGAAAGAAAGAATTAGCTTGTTTTTACAAGAAGTGCTAATCCCTTGTGTTATCCAAGAATTGCTTTTCCGTGAAATATTTAATTTTCGTTTTTGAAGAGGAAAGCAAGTGTTAAAATGAAATGAAAGAGTTGAAAAAAATGAATTATATTTGTCGTTTGTATCAATAGTATTATAAACCGCTTCCCATGACTCCTGCATCAAGTAATCAATGATTAATTTAATTTTACTTTAAGTAAACAATCTAGTCATACTTGTATTATTTATTGTGTCAGTGATGTCATTTCTTATAATGGTAAGAATTTGTGGATCGTGGTCACTGTATCCTAAATCTTTTGTTTCAACTTCATATCGAGTAGTAGTTTTGATAATTATAATTTGATCAATTGCCTTCATCAAATGTTGTGTGATCCGTGTAGGTACATTAATTGTAATGTCTAAATTGAAGGACTTAATTAAATTGAGAAACTTTTCTTTCTCGCAAGAATCGACCAGAAAATCAATGTTAAAATCTCCGCATAACAATGGATTCAAAAGAGCGATTGCTGGCTTTGTTAAGTGTTATCTCCAGGTTTTCTAAGAATAAAATATAATCTGCAGTTCTCTTTGTTAGAGGTCTGTAAATGCAAAGAATTATCACTTTTAGTGAAGTAAGATGTACAACTGAAATTTCCAAAATATTTTTGTTGTATACCAAATCAGGAACATAGACAATTTTGTAACACAACAATTTTATTTATCCCAATCTCCAATAATCTCTACATCAACATGAACACGTTCACCATAAAGTCATTCTCAGTCACGACTGCTCCGCGTCCAAGTTCCAAGTGGCCGAGACCTCCAGCGCTCCAACCCTCCGCTCGGCGTCCCTCTCCCCGCCGGGGAGGGGTGGCTGCTCTACCCCTTCGTTCCCGGTCGCCGGGTGGCGACGGGGCGCGCTCGCTGCTCCCTCTATCCGCGGCGCGGGTAATTCCTATCCCGCGACGCCGCCGACGTTGTTTCCGTAGTATCTGCTCCTACAGATACTACAATTTTCAATGGAATACACATTTAATTCCGCCAAGAATCTCAAGAAAAAGAGCTTATTCATCCGCCATCTCAAGAAAAAGAGCTTAAACATTTTCAGTAATACTTTAAACATAAGAGTTCATTTTCAACTTAATTTTCTGTGCACGTCTTCTAGAATTCAGTGGGAAATACAATTATTCAAATTATCGTTTCCATGTTGTCGCGGCAGGAAGTATTATTCCGAAGGACAACATGGATAAGAGCCAACATTTATTGCTTATTTATCCTTGAAAATAGATTTTATTACATGGGAGTGTTTTTTTCCTCCTTCTCCTGTTTTCAAAATTTAAGTAGTATATGACTTAGTGTAGGGATCACAGAATTTTGAAAATGCGCACACAATTCACTTTTCCCCATAGCACGTCATACGCAGTTTTAACTGTTTTTTTTACGTTAAATAAATAAAAAGGGTTTGTGTGAAAATTACGGGGAATTGGCAATGGTAAAGTAAGTTACGCTGTTAATGTTTTAATTTATGTGAAGAATAGATCCACTCTCAGACCCAGTCTGCAGGATGTGAGTGTCCCGCGAGGGGAAAGGGGGGGAAGAGGCGATGAACTATTGAATTTGTTTGTTAGATGACCTTGAGATTTCGGCGGTCTGTGCTCCCACCTCGTTTCAATCTCCACACTACCCCTTCTCTTTCCCCTTGAAGCTGCCACCCGACTGTCGCTTGACGTCACACACTTACAGTATTATTTAGTGTATTCAGTATTATTAGTTAAGTGTTTTGTAAAAATATTTGTTAGAGTGTATAATACATTACTTTTTTATAGGGGTATCTTACTTTTCTCTGTTGAGCAGAGCATGTGCATGTGCTTCTTTACAGATAACCAGTTTGTGTGAAATGAGGCAGTCACTAGTATTTATTAATTGCAATAGATTTCTCTTAATGTACATTGTTATATTTAATGTATTATAATATTGGTATTTTCATGTAGAATTATAACGAATATGTAATATTACAACTGATATTATTGACATAGACAAAATAAATAAAATAAATAATAAAATATTTTATTGAACTTATGTGTAGTTTGTGTTCAGAATTATTTAAACAGTACCTCTCACTTCATTTATTATGATCAATAACAAAAAATACGTCAAACATATTTAATACTTATTTAATATTTGTCTTTCATT
Source organism: Teleogryllus occipitalis (assembly GCA_011170035.1). Taxonomy (NCBI): domain Eukaryota; kingdom Metazoa; phylum Arthropoda; class Insecta; order Orthoptera; family Gryllidae; genus Teleogryllus; species Teleogryllus occipitalis. The sequence continues at coordinate 6,496 of BLKR01010514.1, read as the reverse complement.
TTTATGTATATTTTTTAGTTTTAATATTTTTACTTTACACATCTTAATATTTTACTAGCTGCACAGCAGTGAAGTTTTTAATTCTTCTAGGTCTTTGAAAAAGTTGGTTTATTTCTTAAGGCTTTATTACATTGCCAACGATTCAACAATGCCTAATTGACCTAATCGGGGCTCACACTAGACCTGTATATTGTGGATTACGTACTTCAACTCAAGTTAGTTAAAACTACACTGATTTCAAAACACAAATACTTCGACTACACTGTCATTACATGTATTTAAGAAATAGGAAGACTATTTGGAAAAGGGGCTGGCAGATAGTTTGTAATTGAATGTTTTAAACATGGTGGAAATTTCCACCATGGTTTTAAAGGAGTTTGAATATAGATATTTCTTGTCAACAATGTCATGAGGTACAAACATATGTGATGAGTTGAGACTGAAACAAACATGTAGTATGAAACATCAGAATATGTACCCTCTCCCTCAGAAAAAATGTCGTTCAAAATTCTATCTTCCACACCGCGCCGACAAACTTGGACACCCCTCGGCCTGGGGGAGGGCAGGGGGAGGGACGCGTTGACCAATCGCTAGCAGGTAGAACCACAGTTGTCTGTGATTGGTGCAACATCCCAAGGGGCAGAAAGAACGCGGTCTCAGGGGGAGGGGGCTAGTTCGGTTACGTACGAGACGGAAATATCGTCATATTTCCCTGCCGAAGGAGATAGTTTGCCTGCGCGTACGCCACGACGAAAAAACTATTTCTAAGCGGGGTTTTCCGTCCAGAATGATTGTCTATAGACCAGTAAATATTTATCATTTTAGCAACAATTATTCTAACTTTTAATAATCCATTTGTAACTCCTGACAAACTGCTATTTTGAGACAAACTGCTATTTTGAGATATTTATTTCAGGCACAATTTGCGGAGCCTTCCCAGCCGTTCTAACGCATATTTCGAATTTGTTTATAAAATTATAAATTGTTGCAAAATTGTTAATTCGCGGTTTTTGGTTCTGGGACATCGGGAGACTCTCCCCCTTTAGATTTGCAAAATTTGGAAATTGTTTATAAATTTGCAATTGTTGCAAATTTTTTATTGTCTAATCTGAATGGCGTTTAAATGTGATGCAAAATTCCGGAATCCGTTCGGTGCTATTACACCTCGTTCTCGAGATATATGTAATTGTTTATAAGAAATTAACATCTTAGTAGACCCCATTTGTTTGCGCTTAATTCATCCACGCTAGCAGATTAGCGTGGGATGGGCATACTGAAAAAACAGTTCTCCAATGCCGCGCGTTTGCCTGCCACATACGCTTAAAATGCACTTACTTGTAAACAAATTTTGTGGCCAATTTAATTATGCTAAATTCGTATTTTTACGGCGAGTATGAGCATAACTTTTATTTGGTTTTTATATTCTCTTTTAAGTCCTGCAATTTGCAAGTCGATATATTTATCAAATAGGAAAGAAATTGATAAAAAAAAATATTTTTCAAGGTGCATTACGCCCAAACAATTGTTTCTGTTTTTCTATCAAAGGGATGTTGAGCAACCGAATAACTGTATTATTAATTTTTTTAAGTCCCCTGTTAACACCGAGAGTCAGAAACTATTTGTTCCTCTTGTTTAACCATTACCATTAAAAAATAGGGAAACATATTGCTTAGCTGTTTGCTATAAACTGCACTGGATTGGATGAATGTAGTGTTAAGGCTTTCAAACACAGAAATATTCAATTTTGTGTTTTGAAAGATCACATGAGTAGAATCACACATCACAATATTTACACAAGTATAGAAATTTCTAAATAAACGTATATAAACTTTAAGTTAATATTTTCAATTCAATTTATCATTCCTTTCTAAAACTGTTAATTTGATGATTTCATTGTATAATTTTCAAATCAGAGCTTTATGTGCTAAATCTACGCATTGTTAATACATATTTTTAAACAACATTTAATATACATTTAAAAGGTTTTTAAATTGGCGAACGTTTCAATGAAATTTCATCAATTCCTAAATGCTTGAAAATAAATACTTGTAAAATTAAATTATTGTAGCGTCTAAAAATATAACAAACTCACGTATTTGGTAAAACGAGTTGATATTACTAAAAGAAAGCAAAACAGATGTTATAACAATTCAAAGAGATTTAGCGTTTGTTTACAGTTTAGTAAATATCAATGCTCTAGCATTTCCCAGTGAAAATACATAGAACGAACTTGGTGGTCAAGTGATATGACCTTCCCAACACAGACTACATTTCAGTATCGTCAGAGTTCGAAGGTGGTTTGTTGGCCGCCATTCTACGAATCTATCAAAACCTTGAATTTTGCACGACTATCTGTACAGGGAGAACGTAGCGGTTTATTAAACGGAAACGGGCCATTCGAGGTATCTAATGTGCACTCTTTGAAAACGTTTAACCATTATAAACTATCCCTAAGAAAAATATCAAATAAACAATGTTAAACGTCACCAGCTTAACATTGCCTTTACTATTTGAATGTTTTCAACATCCCCAAAACCAACAGAAAACCCATGTTTTTACAGGTTATTATAAAACAAATTCAATAAATATAAGCATTTATTCACGTTATTATTTTTAAAACACTCAAATATCTACGATGTTATTTGATTCATGTCTTCATCGAAGATCTGAGATTAAAAAACTGATAAGCAGAGAAAATTAAAGTAATTTTGAGTGATTGATGAAGTTGAATGATCAAATGAAAAACAATGTTTCTTGCTTCATATAATGCTATCGTGTTTAACAGACATGTAATTACATGTGATACCTATATTTAAACATCCAAACTAATGAAAATTTTCAAAATTAAAATCATCAATAAAACGTTGATTCATCAGCAAGGATTATATTATTAAATACTTTTTTGAGATTCATGTGCTCCTCTGTGAATAACGTAGTAAACGCGATTCGTATGATCCAGTTTCTCAGGATAATATAAAACCTGCTAGACACATACACTAAACATAATAGTTGGAGAATTATCAAACAAGTCTCTTTAGCCGAAATTGTTAACCAATTGAATATTGTAATATAATGTTACCATTTGAATATCATAGAAAGTAAGACGCAATTTGTCAAAATTCATGTGAACTATAATTTTTCTTTAAATTTTACTCCTTATCCTGCGATAGATGTGTGACAGTACTTATGTTAACAGTTTTACTGCCATGAGTTTAATTAATTTGTTTGCAGTACGGAAATTATTGTTTTTGGTTTTAAAGAAGCATGGATATACAGAGTATCGTGGAAGGAAACTTGGAAAGTTTGAAAAAAGCTGTTTAAACAATTTTAATCATACTTTGTCTAATAAACTACATAGATATTTTGAATAACTGAGCTGCAATAAACACGCAAATGCTGGTTTGAAAATATGATTTCTACGCAAAACTTTGCATTCTAGAATCATGTAAACAGACCAGAAACATGTAACATCTTTATTATTAACAATATAAATTAATATATTAGTTCAGAAAAAAAATTAACCGAGAAATAAAAAAGCAGCCGAACTGTGAAAATTGGGTGCTTTTTTATTTCTAGGTTAATTTTTCTTTCTGATCAAATGTATTCATTTATTTTGTTAATCATAAACAATTTAGATATTAATGAAGTGTTTATATGCTTCTACAACGCAAATAGTTGCCTAGAAAACATATATCCAAACCAACTTTTGAATGTTTATTGCGGCTTAGCCATTTGGAATATCCGTGTAGTTTATTAGACAAAATAAGCTTAAAATTGTCTTAACAGCTATTTTTCGAAGATTCGACATTTCTTCCCCGAATATCCTGTAAAAAAACGCTTGATTTCTGTTGGTACGCGACGGAACGGCGTTCCGGTTCTTTGGAAATAATTATGAAATTATATTATATATAAATAGCTATTGCTATTATATTAATAATTAATTTGAGGCGCGTTTCGGGGCCTAAGATTTTAAAAATAAAGGATATATGTATCATAATAACTCTTATGACGACACTGTTCTCAGTTACGTCAAGTTTTAATTTAGAGAATCAAAGTCTAAGTTTACTCACCTAAATAAAATTTATCTTACTATACATACTATTTAGAAAGTGTTTTATGTTCAAAACAAGTGTTGCCTCAACAGCATATATTTTCACGTTTTATTCGTAATTGCTATGCAATATTCAATACGGACTATGTGAACCTGCAAAAAAGAAACAAAAAAAACGACCTACTGCAGCAGAAAATATCTTCTACTCGTCGGGATTCGAACTCGGGTCTTTAAAGTTAACTCACCTGACACGGTTCCCCCTCACCACCAGGTACACGACAAGACTACCTCCTTTCCGATGCGAAAAGAAAGTGAAGCATTTATTATGACACGATATTTTTGAAAATAGGTTATCATTAAGAAAGAATTAATATTCTTTTCTGCGTTAAAATAATGCAATAATATTAATCGTGTCATGATATATACAGCCTCAAATTTGTGGGGCTAATATGATACAACTTAAGAGGCTAATGTAATACGGGTGTCGGGGCTATTTTGATACACTAAAAATTAACACGCAGACAACTGGAAGGGATTTTTTTATGTTTAATATTACATCAAAGGCGCTAAAATTCCGATTTGATGTTGATAAACTATCCAAGTGTTTATCTGAGAAAGAAAGAGCAGGCGACAATTCATATAGATTTCCTCGTTCTCCTCCCTACCCAGTACATGGTGATTCACTTATGATTATCAATTGGCGGAAGCTTCTGCTGTTTCAGTGCAGTTACTGATTTTTCACTGGAATCACAAGGAACCAGGCCTACAATAGGAGCTAACACCATCCCTTCAACTCCAGATATCAACTGTTTTCATCCAGTATTTTTGAGATAATACTGTTGGAAAAAAATTTTAAAAAACAGTAGCCCTCCAAAGAATAAGGAAGCGGTTAGAACCAATAGCAGCAATCATTACTAGTGAAGAGTGGATCATTACTAGGAAAGAGTGGAGTGTTTAATTTACATTAATTTAATATCTATTTTTAAAAAGAGATTTCATGAAACAAAAATCTCTAGCGCGAATATTGGTTTTCGATAATGTTAATAGGTATTTGTTTGCAATTTTCGAAAATTCAGATCGTTCGCCCAAAATTGAACGTACGCCACCTTTAAACATCTTGTGCTTCGAGGAATAGATTTACAGAAAAATTGGAGCTCTTTTTGAGAAAATTATGTAAATATGATGGGGTTTGGTGTAAAATACCTTCAAAATTAAAAGATTCGTTTCAAATTCGGAGATTCGTAATATTAGCCAGATCGTTCAAGGAATATCCATTTTGGTGAAAATCGTGTTTACTTTAGGCTCTAGAATTACTCACACGAAAACGGATTCACAAAGAGGTTTTTTGGAAAATCACTTTTTCGGGTTCAAAAAACAAGCGTTTTGACAGCCTTGTGTATAGAAAATAAAAGAACAATACCAACAATCCACTTTTTTCGAACTAGCTACTTACAAAACGTGTTTTCTGTGAAAATTTCGACACTTCCTCCTACAGCATTACGTAACTCTCTTTACACGTGGAGGTAAAAATATTCCAGCGTTACTGGGATTTGAACTCGGATCCCTGTAGTCTGTAGGTCTGGCTCGACCGCACTGTGCTATCACAGATATTTCTCAATACGCTGTCCAAGCACACTTATTACGAAAAGAATAGTTACGTGATATTCATTGCACTTAGATTTTTATTAGAGGAATGTTCTACATGTGTCAAAGGTATCAAATTCGCAATAAAAATTCAAACGATTACAGCCCACGCAACTACATAGCTCAGTTTACTAAGAAATATTTTCAACCAGAAGCGGTGGTCTTTAGAACCGTCTGTGGAAGTCGTTCCCGGTCTTATCTTTCGGCGACTATGGCCAAGGTTGAATTACGTCACAGATGAAAGTTGCGATAACTCTAGAGCTAAACACGGGCGCACATACAGACGTTCTGAAGCCAGAATCGCAATAGGGGCATATTTATACGTGATTCTTAAAGACATTAACACACTAAAATAAGTAGTGGCGCCTCAAAACACATGCTTTATGTGATATTTATAATGGATACGAATGATTATAACTATACAATTAACCGCAAAATTGTTTCTACCCGCAAAAATTATTCGCCGTGGATGAGATTCGATCTTACGTGCCTAAGCTTCTCCAACAGTGCGCTTACCTGCTATACCACAGAAGCTCTTATAACTTTTGTCTCTCACAAAGATGATTTTAAACTGTCATGTATCACAGATTTGACTAAAAAAGAACGTGCGGCGTTTAGATGCTTGTGGTAACTACAGACGGACAGATAGACGCCAACATGAGATCTACACCATTCTCTTAAACGTTCTTGAGATTATGGAAAAAAAAAAGAATCAAAACCGATGAACTCGCTTTTGAGAAAATTTTGAAAATATCTCTTGGGCTTTATGTAAAGTACCTCCCAAAATTAAAATATCGGTTT
>BLKR01010513.1:0-53930 GCA_011170035.1 Teleogryllus occipitalis | reverse complement strand
TTCGGCACTAGCTTTTCAGCTAGGTCAGATTCAGTCGCTGTCTGGAGGAGAATTCTAGCGGACGGCTGCTCTGATCGGTAGTTTTCTGTGGTTTCTCCGATCAACACCAGGCGAATGCTGGAGCAGTACCCTACCAAACGGGCCACGGACCGCGCGCGATCTGTCCTTCCTCTTCCTTGTCCTATCCTCTCCCCTTACACACACACACACACACACACACACACACACTAACAGTACATGCACTACACTACCACATATTCCGGGAGACCGGTTAGGAGCTTAGTGCTTGTCCCGGCCGGGGCGGTGCCCCGCTGGTGGGAGAGTCCTGGTTAGAGGGAAACCCCACTAACCGACGGTAGGTCGGCACCGGATCTCGCCATCCTGTGGGGGAAGATCACCACCATCTCCCGAAAAAAATGCACTACACTCACGGGATCAATGACCATAGCAGTTGACGCGCCCGGAAACACGAAAAATCAATCAATCAATCAATCTGAATTCAAAATAGATAAAACAAATTTTCGACCAATATAACATAATTTTTTATCTATCTTATTAAATTGTGTTTTTATTTTTATTTTCTCCTTATTTTTTTGTTTTCTGTAACATTTCTTCCTAAAAACAATAAAAATTGATTTGTTACATTGATCTAAAATAATATATTTATTTCAAGGGAATCGTTTAACCAGCTTAAACTCTCAAGAAATGGGTTCATAACTGTTGCAAATCAAACTCATCTTAATATTATTTATTACACATGAATTATTTCTTCTAAAAAATATGTTTTGTTAATTTTTAACAGCGCGCTGCAGCGGGTCGTTTTAGTAGAACTAGATTAGGCTAACCCGCCGAGCATCGCTGCATTGCAGCACCTTTACCCCTTAACTCGGCAAACAAAGATCTACTCTTGGGGAAAAATATTGGGACAAATTATTTACTATTGTGGTCTATTAAACTAATTTTTTAAGAAAAGATTAACAGCCTCTATTCTTCCTCTTTGTATTCAATTCTGAACTCATTCAGCCGACCGGCAATATTCGAGCAATATATTAAATCATGTTCTTGTTTGAAAAAATGATCAAATTACTGCTCTGTGAAACCCCCACACTTATCGATGCGCGGTAGTGGAAGAGATCACAATGAAGAAATATTTTACCAAAGAGTATCTACTCTCCATGTCGTCCTAATACTTTCTCATTTTAACTTCCTGCATTTCAGAAGTTTCTAGATACTCATCTGCATTTGCCTAGCTATACAGAGAAAATGTTAAAATATGAACAAATGGTGGGTGATACGGCATTTTTAATGTTATTTTTGGAATCAGCAGGAATTGGATAAAGCAATAGGAATTACGTAAACATTTCCAAAAAGTTATTTGGTCGTTGGCCTGTGTAATGAATGAAGGGCACCTGTTGTGACAATGAAGTGACACTTTTAGAGTACCCGTGAGAGAACTTCACTATTGGAACTCCATCGCCTCCCCTTCCCATACATCACTACTACCATCGCTTCAGCGCTCCCCATTTCACCTTCCCTATTTACTCCCATTCTCCTCCGTCCCCCACTTTCTCCCATTCTCCCCCTTTCCCCATTTACTCCCATTCTACCCGTTTCCCTATTTCCTCCCATCCTCCTCCTTTCCCCATTTCCTCCCATTCTCCCCCCTTCCCCTTTTCCTTCCATTCTCCCCTTTTCCTCATTCCTTCTCATTCTCGCTCTTTCTCCATTTCTTCCCATTCTCCTCCATTCCACATTTCATCCTTTTCCCCCTTTTCCTATTTCCTCCCATTTCCTCCTTTTCCCCTTCTTTTCCCATTCTTTACTTTTAGTCATTTCCTCCCATTCTCCTCCTTGTCCTATTTCCTTCCATTCCTCCTCCTCCCACCCTGTCTGCTCCTTTCGTTCCAGCCCCTTCTTTCGCTTCTCTCGCTCCTTCCGTTCCGTCTGCCCCGCCAGCTCCTTCCACTCCTCTCCTTCCTTTCGCTTCTTTGTCTATTCCCGCTCCTCCTGCACTATTCGCTTCTTCCGCTCCTCCCACTCCTTCATATCCGCCTGCTCCTCCCACCCACTCGCTCCGTTCTAACCACTTTTCTTGGCTTCGTCCGGCAACAATGCCACCCAGAGGCATTGGGGATTGCATTTAACTAAAATCCTCTCTCTCTCTCCTCTCTCTCTCTCTCTCTTCCTCTTCTTTCCTCTTTCTTTCTCGCGCTCCCTATATATATATATATACATATATATATATATATATATATATATATATATATATATATATATATATATATATATATATATATGGATGTTGACATGTAAAAGAGCAGTTAGCTCTGACAGCGTGTGACCGATCTCCATGAAAGTTGACACATTGCGTGTTTTTATCACCCAGAAGGTTTGTGCTGTTAATTTTGTTGGAACTCCACTACACTCCAGTAGCGTTCTAGGGCTTCGAAAACTAAACTTTTGAGGCCGGAAACCTCCAAGAAACGTTTCCCACGCCGTTATCTACAGGATGAGATCTTCTTGAGCATTGGATTACATTTTTGCTGGTCTGGCGCTTCTCGAATTACCCCACCTGTTCAGAAACGTACAGAATCTGCAACTAAATGTGAGAGAGGCAGAGACATAGACAAAGAGAGAGGCACACGCAGAAACAGAGTCAGGCAGACTGAGACAGGGATGGAGAGAGAGAGGGTGACGGAGAAAGAGACGAAGAGGGAGAGGCGGAAAGAGAGAGACGGAGAAAGGGAGAGGGAAGAAGAAAGAGGGAGATGGAGGGCAGAACAACGTCTACCGGGTTCCGCTATTAATGTAAAAAGCACATTTTGTAGTAACATGTTTAATGGCTACTAAGTATTTTTGGCCGCTCAAAGGTATTTGTGCCGAATTTTTGTGTAATCACTTCAGTTGTTTTTAATATTTTTGTGGCAGAATCAAACATATGTACTCTCATTTTCATATAATAGATTCTCGAACTCGATATTCCAATTCTGTGTATTGTTTAAAGTCAAATTCTCCTGTATCAATTCATGGGGTATTGGGTAATATTCGCGTATTCCCCCAGGAATTCCCAAAGTATTTTGTAGATAATTGGAATGTCTGTTCAACCCATCATCCGATCCTAAGTATAGGTGAGGACAAAAGAGGGAAGGAGTTCGCGCGCTATACGTTTACCTGGCCTCACTGTTAATTTCACTATCAGAAAATTTATTTTGATATTCTCACCTACTTTTAGGCATAAGTTTGTACTAATTATCATTCTTTTCAGATACATCAGAACAAAATAAATCGCTCGTGAAAACTGCACTCACCGGGATAGTTTAGCTCAGAGCCAGCATTGCCGCTGTATCTGTTGCGACTTTGACAGGGAGGTCTAGGGTTCGTGTCCATACAGTGGCGTATTTTCGATTCTAGCTACGAGTACATACATAGCTAGCTCGAATTCAGTCGCTTTTCTGGAGGAGAATTCTAGCGGCCGGCTGCTCTGATCAGTAATTTTCGGTGGTTTCTCCGATCAACACCAGGCAAATGCCGGAGCAGTACCCTAACAAACGGGCCACGGACCGCGTGCGATCTTCCCTCCCTCTTCCTTACGCTATTCTATCCCCTTACACACACATCCACACTTACACGAACACACTAACTTACACTAACACACTAACTTACACTAATACATGCCGGGAGACCGGTCGAGAGCTTAGAGCTTGTCCTGGATGGGACGGCGACCCGCTGGAGGAGATATCTAGGCATTTCTTCCTTACTCTATAAGTCACTACTCGAAAGGTAAATCCAGCATAGCAAGTGCGTAGGTATGCATAAAGGGGGGCAGGGGGATACGGCCTACTGAAAATTTTGAAAGAAGCAGAGTGGCCTCACGTAAAATACATTTTATTCCCTTGCATGTGTTAAATTTCTGATAAAAATGACATATGGAACATACGACACGTTTTAAAATTAGCAGTGAAGACATTACAAAGGAACATATTTACAGAGGAACACATTGGTCTATTCATATATGAGTTACTCTAATTTGAAGTATTTTATTGAGTTGAAATAAGGGTCTGGGGTTAAAAAAGTATGAGGCTGAAAAGCATTACATGAAAGGCTACAAAAACTCACCAAACTGTTTTTATAATTTTGCCAACCTGTCTGTCTGAATTAATCTTTGGAAGGGCTAAACCAATTTCAATGAGACATTTTCTCTGAAAGGAACAGTATTTTGTATAATAATAATAATAATAATTTTTTTGTTACTTTTTCATATTAGTATTTATTATGTATTATATAAAGAAGAATGTTTTTTATACAAATTTATCTTTTTATTCCAATTTTCATTTTGTACACATAACCTTGAAAACAAGGAAAGGTACAATTTATGTGAAATTTCCAAACACTTCCTTCATATACCTTTTCTATCACTTGAATACTCTTTTAGTGTTTTGCAAATGTCTCAATATCAATTTCTGAAAGTACTAATATTTTTTCTAAATGATTTTTGTTTCTTGAAGATATCACAGTTAGTTTTTTAGTGAGTAATAAAATTATTATTAGAAGTGTGCTAGTAGTATGCATAATGCATCTGTACACAACTTCCCATAGCAACGATAATTGTAGCATACATGGTTGAGGCAGGCTATTCAGAATGGGGCACATTCTGATGAGGCAGGGTGAAGCAGGGTTGGGTGGAAATACCCTTTAAATAGAATTAATCACTTTTCCTCTCTAAAAGATGATTGTGATAAATAAATACTCATGCAATACAAGGTATTCCAGCTACTTTAAATAATATTTTGGGGCTAAAATAAGTTTGAATGTTTTATGACAGAAATGTAACAATGTAAAGTCCTACTTGGGTTTTGATCAGGGTGATTTAAACCAGTCAATCCTGCCATCTTCAGAGGCGATCTGTCTCTAAACTTTTTACTTTATAATTCATTCGAACCAATTTCCACCTATTGAACAAATCACTTTCAAAGGAATTATGATAAACATGTAAATTTCAAGTCAGCAATATTATTATTTTTTTATTTCAAAACTATCCATGGAGAGCGAACTGAAATCCCCCTCCTTTCCCTCACTCTCTTTTGAAATACTTTTTTGGATCTGTCCTGATCTTAAATTCTTTTTATAAATGTGTTGTACATCATTTTATGCTATTATTTTATTGTAGTTTGTATTATTCGTTTACAACTTGCACACACCTTTGTAATGTCAAACAAAGAACGTACAATAACGTGAAATATGTGTGTAAATATTCATAATCGCCTTGATGCGCTGAAAGTAATTCTGTTTCTAAATTCCCGCGATGTCAATACTATGTAGGTCAAACTAGTGACTGACATCTGACACTGCGGTAGTGTGTGTTCCACAGACTTCATCGGCATGTTTATTATTCCCTGGGTATTGAGGGTTTAGGTAGGTCATGGTACTGTGTTTAAAATTGTGAAATGTAACTTCTAAATTTTTCTACAAGAAATAGATGGTGTCTGTGCTGGGAAAGAAACAGCGATAATTCTGAAAGTGCCATATGAACTCTCGTGGACAGCTCGTGGAGGTCAAAGCTAACGGTCTGAACGCGCCCAATTTCGGACCGCTCGAAAGCATAGCTCAATTCAATAAAATAGTTATATATGGTTAATTATTTCTTTTTAAAAAATGTGTCACAGTTTTCTACCGTGTGTTGTGTTCGTGGAATGTCTTTTGCAGTTGTAAGAAAATTCACCCCAGTTCGTTATTTCAGAATCAAAGGTTTTATCGCTTGCAGTATATTTTTATGTTGTTTATACACTTTAATTTACGAATAATTGACGTTGTTTAGGAGAATGTCATTCACAGAACTGTGTGATTTTGCATTCCATGTAGACTGGTAGCTTTAATAGCATAACATTAGGTTGTTTGAATGATTTTTTCAGGTTATGGTGTTATTTCATAATCAGACCCCCACGTTCTTGCTTGCTGTAGGTTGTTTGAGCGTAACGTTCTTCTCTGCGATGGCGTGGAGATCTCACGGAAAAAATAATGCCGATATGGTTCGGAATTTAAAAGGTAGTTGGTGGATGTTGCACACTTGTCATTAATAAATGTTGCATGAGATTAATTGTACTATAATTTTCAGCTAATGGCATTATTAGAAGTTCAGGAGTGGAGAATGTTATGTTAAAGGTGGATCGAGGTAAATACGCTAAGTACAACCCGTACATGGATGCTCCTCAAGGAATTGGTTATGGAGTTACTATAAGTGCACCTCACATGGTAAGTTCATTTTTTTAAATAAATATAATTGAATTTTGATGCATTTTCTTGGTTCACCTGACTATTTAAATACGTTGTTGAATCCAGATCGTATGGAATAAGGGGGAACACAGGGCTGGCTGTTGCCAGATGTATCAGGATCCTGGTACTTTTACCAGGATTTTAATGAAGCTACCAGGTACCACGATAAAGACATCCTGGTACATTTAAATACAAGGATTTTAAGTTGGTGGTAATTGATGATTTAAGACTTGGGGAGATTCATATAATAAGTATTTTATTCTATAATTTATAACCAACACCAATATTACAAACAACTATGATATTGGTGAAAACACTGCTGTAAAAACATTAAATGTGACTTTGGATAGTCTTTTTCCTACACGTGCTGAACAAAAGGATAGAACATCTTAGCCTTTCATTTAGTTTATCAAAATTAAACAAATCGATATTGAGTTAAGTTTAACTTCTGTGTGAGTTAAAAACATAATCAGAATTTAGAATTTAAATCAGTTGTCATTGGTACCAGGGATTGAAGTGAAAGTACCAGGATTTGTTTAAGGTTGGTACTGGGATATATATTTAATCATCTGGCAATGCTGGGGCTGAAGGAAGTTACAGAAAGGTGATATTTATTTAGACAAACACTGTTGCCAGTTTAAGTAATGGTATTGTGTCCTTATTGAATCTGGGTGACTGTCAAACTGCCTGTTGCCTTGATCGAAGTGTATGCTGTTCAGTTTTTAATTTCAATTTTTAATATGGTTTGTTGCAGGCAACATTGAGGGGTATGCTATAGATTCCAATAGGCATTTCATTGATTTTTTTCTCATCTCCGCCATCAGAGGTTGACAAAATGGGCATCCCCATGGATTAACCTGCCTAGTAGGTCCTATTCACATTTAGATATACCTAACTTTCTGTTCAAGATACATTATATCTTATATATTTTTATTGAATTTTGTTAGAAACAGTGCTCACTACACAACCTTCCAGTTTTTGGATGTATTAAATTTTGGTAATTTTTATGGTCAGTGATGATTTGTTGTCCTGTCTTGTATTGATGTAAATTTTTTATTTATTAATACAATTTTCCATCAGCAATTATCTCATTTTAAACAGTTCGTGGAGGAATACATAGGCTTGAAAGGAAAAAAAGAATTCTAACTGGCCTGCATGATTCTAATCTGTCAACATTTGTTATTGTCCGTTCTCTTCTTGGTGTAGGAAGTTCCAAGAACCTCTGGTGCCTCTTAAATGCTTTAGTATAGTCTTGATTAGAGTGAATGTTTGTCAAGAGTAATGCACATGTAGTCATCTGCAGAGTTGTTATTAACATTTCTCAAAACATGCTCGAGTTTTGAGAGCCTGTGATGTCAATTAAGCTACCTATGTTAATGTAATAATGGCCATTCACAATAGCGGAGCATAGGCAGAGCACACTTTTATGCCCTCATCTTTCCTAGTCTCATGTTCACACTGGTTGTTTCCCATAGTCTTTCACTGCATGAAGAAAGGAAGGATGATTAGGAGGGGTGAATTATGACTGATGGGGTGATGCTCAGATGAGATAGTCCCAACGGTGGCAGGATTTTCGACACTAGTTGGATAGCTGGGTTGAATTCAGCCACTCTCTGGAGGCAAATTTTTGCAGCTGGCTGCTCAGATCAGTAGTTTTCCCACGGTTTCTTGGATCAGTTCTGGGCAAATGCCCAGGCAGTACCCTAACAAACAAGCCATGGACCATGCGTGATTTTTCCTTCCCTTACTTACAAACACAATTATAAGCACTCAACTACCACATGTGAGAGGATAAGTTGGGAGCTTAGAGTTGGCTGGAGTGGTGTCTCACTGGTGGAAGATACCTGGTTGGGAAAAATCTGCAAGTGATGTATAAGTCGGCACTGGATCTCACCATCCAGCTTGGGAAGAACAATGACACCTCCAGCGATAAAAACATGTGGTATACTTAAAAGACTAGTGACCTTAGTTGATTTGCCTGGAATCACTAATCAGTCAATCAATTGGATGTGGTACATGGTGTTATGGAAAAGCTTACCTTGCTATAATCACACAGTAAAAACATGCCTTACCCATCCCCATGCTTTTCGTGGGTCTAGTACCTCCTGCCTTCAGCTCCACTTACTTGGCTGTAGCTTCAAGCGTCTGCATTATCAAGACAGGCTACACTATCTATGAACAGTTTAAATAACTTGTTCAACTATCTGTTGTTGTTTTTTTCTTATAATAATAATAATAAGAAGAAGAATATAAATATATTTGTCACATAAATACAACATAAGCCGTGCATGACAAGTCAGTATATGTACGTAATCATACAATGTACAATACAGATATTTCAAAAAACTAAATACCAAACCGAAATACAAATTCAATATAAATTTGGTTCTTAATACAATACAGAAAATTTGTGTGTAATTTGTAACAGAAAATAATATAATACAATACAATGAATATTTATTTTATAAGAGGAAGAGTAAGGAGACAAAAATGAAAAAACAATAATAGAAATGAAGGAAAGAAGAAAAAATAGTCTGATGAGCTTGATAGCTGGGCTGAGTCTGCCCTTCATGTCCAACAATTATTTATAAGATTGACAAACGTGGAACAAAATTCACAAAGTTATTAGTACTTATTGTTGTATATGGGTGTTCATGATGTCTATATTATTTTGTGCTGCTGAATGGTTTCCAAAGCAGGCATATATTTGTATTTTAGTGAGCTATTGATACACTAAAGAAAATCCACTTCAAACTGAAGCTTGTAACAAACGAATGTATTTATTTGTGTAGTAAATATGTATTACTCTCAACGATCAAGTTATAGACAACTGATCTATTTTCACACTGTAAAAGTCCCCATTGAATGGCAGCATATAATTTAATCTTTCTGCCAAATATTCCCCCTCGAATGAGTTTGAGGATTATTCTTGAGGAAAAAAACATTACAAATAAGTGAGGTAACATGTTACATTATCAAGGTGGGTTCCTACAGTTGTTGGTTTGTTTCAGCATGCACATGCCTTGGAGTTGCTGAAAGATCATTTGACCGAGGGTGAACATGCTCTAGATGTTGGTTCTGGCTCAGGCTATCTCACGGTGTGCATGGCATTGATGGTTGGGGAATCGGGTCGAGCTGTTGGCATCGACCACATCCCTGAACTGGTGGAGTGGTCCCGAGAGAATGTTGGGAAAGACCAACCGTCATTGTTGACATCAGGGCGTGTGAAGCTCATTGGTAAGATTTGGTTGTTTGCATGCCATTATACATATAGTAATTCGGTAACCAGCGTGTGTCTGTCACTTCATTTCGTCCAGGTGTCACTTTTGGTTTGTCCACTTCCAGTACTGACCAAAGGAGGCTCAGGGCATCAACTGATGTCACTGCAGTACCATTGGGAGCAAAAGGTGTGTTTATATGGAAGGCAAGGAAGATATTTCAGATGTTAATATCTGTGAAAACAACTGTGTTGATTTTAAAATGAGTGACACTCCACTTTATTGCAGAAATGGTCATAAAAGTAAAAGTAAAATTCCTCCAAAACATAAGAAAAAAGGCTCCAGAAATATACTGAAGCAAAGAGATTTAAAAATTGTTTTTAAATCAAAGATTTAACATTGTCAATTGATTTGATTCATTTTGTTACTGCCCAGAAGATTCAAGAAGGCATTCAAACATTTGCTCTTGTCACTTTCTCTCTTATTCTGTGAGGCATGGATGTGCTTTGCTTCAGGATTATCTTTAGGAGGAATTGTACTGTACACATATTTCACTGTTTCTTCTAATAAGTGGAATGTCATTAATTTTAAATTCAGTGCAGTTATTTTCACAGTCAATAACATCTGGAATCTCTTCCTCGCTTTCTGTATAATCACGTTTGGCATTACTTGCGTTACTATCTGTATATTCAACTTCTCTTTCTAGATCTTCTATCAATTGTTGCTCCCTATAATCTTCATTGTATCAAAAACCATATCTGTGAGAAGAAAGTACTTGAACAGTCAACAATGCACAATGCATCTAATACTAATTCATATATGCAGCACTGTCGTGAAATGGACTATTCAACTGAATAGCTGAATTATAAACACAAAAGAAGTTCAGAAGCAAAAAAATTATAAATCCTATATAGGATCAGTTTACAAATCCTTATTATAAAACACTCCACTTATTAGAAAATCTATGTCAAAAAATTTATTAAAAATGAATTGGTTTGTTTAATGGACATTAGAAGGACCAAGAATAGGATATCTGGATTGTGAATTTTTTATAAATAAAATGACACATAATTTTCAACTTTTTATTATATAAACAAGGTACAAGGGTTACTATGTACAAGTGCTACACACCAGAATTTTCTTATGAAAGGAGCTCAAGAATTAAGCATTTGACTTATGAACATTCAAAACTAAATTGACTGATCTTTTTACACTTTAAAACACTTACACTTAAAAACCTTTTCTTTTCTTTTCTTTTTTTTCCCCCCTCAAAATTTTGACATTGTTTAATGCAAATTTTTATGTGTAGGCTGTCCTGGGGCATACATGTGGGGGGGTGTACCCAGGGCTTGATTAATTACACTATGCTGCATTTTATAACTTTTGGAATGGTTTCATTACAGAAAGGTGATTCTAAAAGTATTTTTCATTCTGATTTCAAATCTGATTTTAGTTTACCTGTAGCATGTGAGTTTTTTGCACAAATCGCGTTTGAAATTTTTACTAAAACCGAATTACATAGCATCGTAGGCTTTCACGTCCGGAGTCAATATGAGAGAAATTTTCCAGGCTGGTAGACCGTGGTCCAGTTGGCATTGAAAAGCCAACTGGACCACGGCCTACCAGCCCAGAAAATTTCTCTCATAAAACCGCATTGTTTTTAAAAAAAAAAAATTACTTCTTTCAATTCAAAAATGTATTAGATGTTTGACAATCTTGTATAGAATTAAAATGTATTGCATTAGAGTGGACAATGATATTTATTTACTTAAAAATACTAATTAGTACGAAAACAGTTTAAGAATTAGGAATACAAAAGACACTGCTATAGATAATTCAATAGATTTTTTAATTTCCCCTTTTCCATTTAATACACTACAAGTTTTTCACACCTAATGTGAAATCTACCTTTCTTGATAGTCTCCCTTCACTAAAGCCGTCTCTCTTTAGAATAAAACAGTAATCAGCCTCATGATTGTATACCACCTCCCCTGATATGTTTTCCGTGTCTTTGATATACTGGTGGAAACGTTCTCCTTGTTCATTGACTTTGCCAAGGTTTAGGAGGTAAAAACTAATACAAGAATGTAGAAAATGAAGTTTTACACTGTGTTGCATCCGAATTCCATGAAACTCTGAAATTGTGTTTTATCAATGATTTTGTAGTTTGGATCTTTGTTGTTTTCCAACAACTTAGCCACAACTTGTTTATACAAAACCAAGCCCTTTGGATTCATTGGACTTTCAAACAATATCTTTCGTAAAATTTCTAATTTGCAGGCTCCCAAGAGCTTTAAGCTTCTCATAAGATACTTGCAAAAATCTAGGTAACAATTACTGGAAGCATTTACCATCTTTTGAAAGTGCTTTAGTAAACCGTTTCATTAAATCATTGATGATGTGAAGTAGAGGTAGTAGTATCTTCGTTGGTTGAACAATTGGTTTATTAATTACATTACGTTCTTTGAACCGGGTTGGAATGTTAGTATTTTGGTCCAGTCTGTTATCTTCCCATGCTTGTCTTTGGTTGGGGTGTCCCATTCACAAATGAAACATGGAATTTTTGTGTAGCCAGTTTGTTGAACATGTAACATTTCAACTCCTTTCAAATCCTCACAAATTGTCCAAGAATGTGTTTCATAGTTCACGAATTTCAACAAAGCTTTGAGATTTTCATAAGATTCCTTAAGGTGTACTGCATGGACAGCAAGTATCGAGGCAAGCAAATTTTCATTATGTGAAAGTACACCTTTGGTGCTGTGTGTCGACGAGTCTAGAAACAACATCCACTGACTTGCATCATAAGTGACACTAAAACAATTCATTAAACCCTGAATATCACAGCAAAAACATCTTACTGCCTTCCTCTTTAAAGAATTTTATTAATTCCTTTTCTCTGTTTCTGTTACAAGAGAATGTTTCTCCATCTGGTAGAAGATTTATTTTTTTTTAGTCTTTACCCAAATAATTTAGCTGCATTATTTGTCAGATTCAAATCGCAAGTTAAATCATCAAGTTCATTTTGACTAATTTTGGTGCAGAATCTTTCTCCAGCTTGTAATCACTACCATTATTGCTTTCATTTGCTGAGCTGCTCTCAATAACCTAAGGCACATCTTCAACAGTGATAGGGGGAATTAGAATCGGGAGAGATTTGGATGCGGAACCGGTCATAAGGCAGAAGGAATGGTAAGATATCGGTACTTTCTTTCTTTTTGGGTTATGATTTTGGACATTATCAATACAAAAATATCAATCATTTTCATGATTTTGTGACTTCCTCCAAACCAATGGAATTGCAAACTTCATTGACTTTTCATACCATTTTTCCACAGTCTCAGGCTCTCAACACATGTTCACCGTACCATGTGTAGTTCCCAGCTTTTATCTTGATCGCTTAGCCTTATGAGCAAATATGCATAATAGACTCTCTTCATGAAACTATTAATGTTATGTCATTTGCTTCATAATTGCCTAGCTGCCTACAAAACAACCAACACATTAAATGGGTTATTCAATTTTTATTAATTACATGCATGAACTCATTTCTAAAGAAACTGCACACAAAAAAATATTACAGCTCCTTACAGCACTATAGCACTATGTAAACAATGACACTGTTTCTTATCCAACAACTAGATAAGTGCGGCTAACTACCCCCACTTATCAAAATATCAAATTTATTTTCCTCACAGTAAAATTCTCTTTTCTGAAAGTTTACTTTCCAATGAAAAATGAGCTCACATGATTTGCACAAAAACTGTACATGATAGATAAAACTAAAAGTAGATCTGAAATCACAATAAGAAGATGGATTAGGGAAACCAAAAATTAGATCATAGAAAATCATGTTGCATCGTAAGAGGTCCCTGAACATTACCAAACAATGGGCCCGTCATAATTTTGAAATATTGAATATAAGTAATCAAAATTACTATGAAAATAAAAATCTAACCTGTATAATTTTAGGAGTTAGTGTTAAAATAATAAATACAATACATGTATGCATGCAAATGTAATTTAAAATAATTTTCATTTACATTTCAGTGCTGTAATTTTTTTAGTGTATAGCCTATGATTTATAATGGGAATCAGTTTTATAAAAAAATTTGTGTAGTTAATAAAAGTCAAAATTATTTGTATATTTTTTTATAGTATATAATTTTGTTTAAAAAATTATTGGGAGGGGGCCTAAGCAATGCTTAGTTTGCTTATGTATTAATCCAAAGTCTTAACATGTTCCAGTTGGGGATGGCCGTAAAGGATATGAAGCTGATGGTCCTTACAATGCCATTCATGTTGGTGCAGCTGCTCCAAATCTTCCGGAGGCTGTGAGTTTGAAGTTAAAAAATTTATTTTTGTGTTATATAAAATTGAGATATTCTATTTACCACTAGACATGCATGAAGTTCTTTTTTAAAACCTCGGGAAAGCATAAGGTCACTGCAAAATAGCATAAGTTCATCAGCATAAGGTCTCTGCCCTCTACATTTGATTGTTGAGGTGTGTCTGGAGAATGAAAAATAGTTTAAGGGTTGTATGGGAATGACGAACTTTGGTCAAGAGAAGCATGGGAATTGTGAAGGACTTTGGTGTGGCCATTTAGTATTTTTCAGTTCGTGTCCTCTGATGTCCAAGATTCTGTGTGGCCTTATCAAACCCACATCATGTAACAAAATCTCGACATTCATTTTTTTGTTACATTATTTTTTTCATTTGATATATTGGTATTCGTTTGAGATTCTCTCTGTAGTGGCCTATTCAAAAATATCGGTCTGAATTGCCTGGCAAATTCATGGTGAATGCCGAGAATCTGACTGCAAATATAATTGCATATTGTAGATAAGGACATGTGATACATAAATAAGACGATATTTTTATCATCTTTGCAATTTATAGTTACGCCTACATTTAGGAGTTTCGTGACATGGAATAGCAATGTTAAAACTTAAAACCTAACAGGCCAGTCTTAATCTGTGAGTATAAGATGACCCACGTTTTTCGACTGCTATATTTAGGGGGAAATCTTATATTCGGGTAAATGTGGTAACTTCTCCTATCTGTATGGGCGAATTTCTTAACACATAGGAAAGAAATTGGTAATTAAATGGATATTTTATTTAAACCTTTTGTTTTACTCCTAGATCAAGGGTGCCTCAGTGAGATGGTGAGATGAACTGAAATATTGTAATGATTCACTGAAATCAGTATTTTATAATTTTCTTTTCTGTTTTCCATGCTGATTGGTAGATGGTCCAGATAATAAATTGTCATTGAACTTTAATACGAATTTTATACAACAGAATATGAACATTAGAATCTCTGTGTAGTGATAATTCACTTTAAAATAAAAAATATAATATTTTAATTATTGAGACATTGCTAGAAACTGATTTATGATGACTGATGTTGCCACCAGTTGCGTGCTTTCCAACCAGCAATAAAAGCAGCTGTCTGAGGCGCTCAATATCATTCTCAATAGTTTATGAATTGCAGAAACTACGGACAGTAAAACTTGTAGAAACTAGTGTTCTTTTTTGGTAGAAAATAATTTGAAAAAGAATAAAAAGGGTGTTTACTTTTTCTTTCATTGATCAGAATGTGTGAAAAAAGATTATGAAAATAAATATACCATTGCCCTGTTGTGAAAAACCTCCCCAACTTTACATTAGACACAAAAACCTGTTTGTTTTTGCTACTTTTGTTTCATTTTTTTTACCTCTGGAGCACTAAAATGGCAAGTTTAGAGATTCTACTGAAGGCCTGCTCACAAAGTGGCCTTGAGCAGCACTCTGTTCATGAGCCCAGAAATTTCCCAGAACACTTCAAATTTTAGCATTAAATATAGATGACAAAAAAAATTTCATCTTAAATTGCATTCAAACAATCATTGAAAAATGTTTTCTTACATGATTTTCTCAATAGGACAATGATCTGAATTCTTATTGTGCTAATAATAGACAATATATTTTCAAGATAAATTACAAATAGATTGTTTCAATCATATTATTTGCAATTTAGTAGTAAAATTTAAACATTTTAACTGTACATCCATTATTTTGTACTTTTTACAAATTGTTTTGGAAACATTGGGAATTTAAATAGTAGTTATGAAACTGATTTTGTTTTATATCATATGTAATTTCAACACAATTACACCCTCTTCAGGAAAAATCTTGCTCAATAAAGGTATGTTGCCTTATGCAAATATCTTGAACACAACTGCTGATGTCATTTCTGCCAATTTTATCTTTGGGATTATAGTCATCGAGATTCTTATTAACTCATAAATCTGGTTTGTATTCCAAGCATAGCCAAGGATTTTTGCTCTCTTGCCATCAACACCACCACTGCCATCATCATGATCATCATCGTCATTTACGGGATGAAAAATTGAAGACCATCCTTTTTTGCAGTTAGTGGCACAACTGAAACCTGGTGGTAGACTTGTGGTGCCCATAGGACCAGAGGGAGGCTCGCAGCAGTTAGAGCAAATAGACAAACTTCCTGATGGCACCGTGCGACGCACACCCCTCATGGGGGTAGTGTACGTGCCCTTGACGGACAAGGATCATCAGTGGCCCAGCAGGTAGCACACTACTCGTTTTATTATTCTTCATTCGCCCTTAGAAAAAAGCTAATGTAAAGAAACCTGTGGTATTCATCTGCCTTGCTCCAATCCAACTCCTTTTGTACTACTTTCGGCCACGCGTGCTCGGTATAGTCAGTGGTTGCCCAAAAAGAGAACTCGACATCTGCAGATCTCCAGTCGAATATAAACATTTCTAATAGCTCCGCAAACGCATGTTTACAAACATTAACGAAAACTATGTGATAGTAAAAATAATTAAATCATACTTAACTACCAGTTTGCAAAGTTAAATTTTTAAAAAAATCTTAACAAAAATGAAAAGAATAAGTAAATGTCAATATCCAATTTACATTATTTTGACTGTATTAACTAATATTCACCCTTTAATCTCATGCAAACAATTTACTTACGATCACTCTGCTTCAGAAAAAGGTTAAATTCCTTCCATGTCTGAAGCAGATGATTCGATGTTGGAAGAGGAACCTTCGGTGATGACTATCTTGTCCACAACACTGTCACTGAAGCTATCTATCTCCCACATCCTCTGTTCCGCTCTAATAGTATGCCCTACACCAGCGTTCTGGCGTCACTTTAGAAATACCTTGCTCAAGAAGTTCTTAAAAGCGCTAAAAATGTATTTAAAACATTCAATGCCACACATTTTTTCATAATAACTGAGCACTGTAGTGTTTCACTACGGAAGGACCTGCACCGCTCTCCGACATCTTCAAGGGAACGTTTTGAATTGTTTGACAAAAAACTCTAAACTGATCTGCTTTGCTTTGCATGAGCATACTGCCTCCCACCGTGCGTGACCGAACCTGGGTCTGCCATCAGTTCTTACGAAACCAACAGCTCCAGTTACTTCTGCCCGTGCATGGGGTACAGTTCGCCTCTTGACTCGCCGGATTCATTTTTTCCGCTAGAACTGATACCAAGCAGGCACTGGACACATAAGTGTCACCGACATCGATATCTCCTCTTGCAGGTGACAGGTGGAAGGACAGGCGTGGGAACAATAGTCTTTTTATTTTGGAATTTAAGTTATAGATTGTAAGTTTCATCTGATTTTTTAACATTGTAAGAAATATGAGCCACTACATCGGAAACTATTTTTTTTCTGTACATGAACACGCTTAACAGGTTGTAACTTGTCAACTCACCAATGGCAAGCATGTGCTACTGTTTACATCCACTTTTTTCTTAGGGTGAACGGAGAATACAGTCCCTATGGTTCTGCCCAGATGTGTTTCTTCCACAGAGTATACTCTTTATAACAAACAATTCTCTGTAACTTAAGACATTACTCAAGTGTCGCATTATAAACCATATGTTCGTACATTCCATATAATGAAAACTCTCCTAATGAGATAAAATAATTGGTTCTTTTGAGTTTTGTTATGAAGAGATTACGCTGTATGTGAAAATATGCATGCACCAGATGTTTTATGAGTCCTTGCAGAGCAGGGCCAAAGACTTTGAAAACACTTGTAATTAATGTTGGCCTATATACTGTACTTCTCTTTCCTTTGTACACTGCCTGGCCTGTTTAATGCAGTTATATCAGTCAGTATTGGAGTAATAAACCAAATAAGAAGAGAGAATGTGGCAGTTGATGGATTACGAAGGACTTTTGGACCTTTTATTTTTTTAACTTGCTCTAAAATCTATTACAGGGTTGGTATACTTGTTCATTTCATGCAAGTTACATTGTCTTACAATATTTGTTTGCAGTTCTCATAAGTTTGAAGATGGAACTGAGAAAAAAACCAATATTATTTTATAATTAGAAAAGTTAATGGTATAGGAAATAATTTTGTACAATTATGTACAATTTGTACATGTTTATCTGAAGTTTGTGGGTTGAACAGAATAGAGAGAAAATTCTTGTCAGATTGAAGAACTTGCAGGGATTTATCAAAGGAATTTAACAATGGAAACTGATGTTGTGGAGCTTTTCTTTTAAAAACTGGTTTAGCACCTGAGGCTTAATAGTGGACCACAATTGGATGTTGGACTACATTTTTTCAATGTGTTAAATGGTTCATCTCATTTGCAGTTTGATGGGTTTATCATGAATAATATTGTTTTGTAAGGCTATTAATGTTTCGATGTATTCTGTCAGGATGAGCATGTGAGTGTAATTGATCTACATAGAAAAAGCACCCTGTATATCTGCATAAAAAGTTAGACATCTTTGCCCATCAATAATCAACTACTGGATCCCAAGACAGCTTTAATTTCTTCATAATTCAGCACACTTTTAGAATCAGTGTCAGTTGAAGCTCTTCATGTATGATTGTGCCACACACATCATTGAACACACTCAAAGCAAAGCACAGATGTTTATTCTTTCTGCTCCTTCATTACCTCAGTTATTTGTCACTCAAAATGTATACATCCTATGAAAGGGTCGTGTATGTACGTCAGCAAATGCAATCAAGAATGTTTTGAGAAGAGAAAAATTAACTCTTATAATTCAAAAAAGACTGTTAATGGCAGAATGCAAGCTATTGCTATAATTATTGTATGAATTCCATGATCAGATAGAATTTCAATAAGAGTGCTGTAAGAAAATAAGTTTGTGAAATGCTAGTGTAGAAGTTTCACAGATCCTTTGGTTGGGTCAATACAAAATTTCAGTATTAATAATTTCCAAAGCATGCAGAATTTGAAAGAAAACTTCACAGACTCTGGCCATGTGACAGATGTCTGTGGTTTTGTTAAATTCCCAGGAACTCAAGAAGAAGAAAAAAAAGCCATATAACAGTTTCTATTTTGTCTGAAAAATGGAGTATTTGATTGTGTTGTTCCACCTATTCTCATACTGAGCGTACAGATTGAATTCTTATACGCAATGCGTAACTGCTTACAACACAGGTGATGTCATGTGACAGCAAGACTTCAAGGAAAAGGCCACCCACATTAAATATTTGCTATTCACATGTTCCATTATAGTACACCAACTTTATTGTATTATTGGTATGTAAGGAAGTGTTGAATTGTGTATCTGCATGTACTATACTATGTAACTGCCAAATTCATGAAGACTGCTTTTGTAAAAATATTTAATTTTTGGCAGTGTTGTATGAGAAGATTTTATTTCTTCTTTTTGAGCAGTGTGCAAGTTAGTTTTTAGAAAACCATATTGTGTTCTTTGGTTCAACAGCAATTTTGCTGTTGACGGCCACTAGTTGATAGCTCAAAGTCATTGTCTTTAGGGGTGATTGGCATAGAGAAATGAGGTGGATTTGTAGTCCATAAATTATGTAATTTACTCTATTACATATCGAAACATTCTTACTTGTCAGATGCAAGTTTTTCTTGGCATTAAAATATAATACTCATTTATTTAATAAGTAAATAAATTGAATGTTAAAAGGTTCAAGAGTATGTAGATAAAAATCCAAAGGTTATACTGTCCCAACCCGGAAGCAGACATCATCTTAAAGAATAATACATACAAAAAAAATAATATTCATTTATATACTAAACTGAAGTTCAAAATACCTGCACCCAGAAGGATCAATTCATATTGGCTGAATGCTTCGAAGCTCCAGGTAGTTTTTTCTCTTTTTGAAATTCTTCCCTGCTCATCACATTAGCAATAGGTGTCTGATGAACAGAAAGAAAGCTTAGTTAGCAGCTCAAGATGGTTTTCTTAAAACATATGAAGACCTCCCTAAAATAACGTTGTATATCACATTTTGTCATTGTTGAGTTTTCGCTGGAATAAGATTGTATATCACATGATGCACCTTTGGGCAAAATTTGGTGGGGTTGGCGACACTGGTTGTTGAGGAATTTGATAAAGTAGAATTGGTTATTCTGAAAGAACGTTGTATATCACTTTGTCAACATGGCGGCGAGAAGTGCATCTTTGTCACCAAGTGATATTCAATGCTTAAATAAAGGCAGGAAGAGGAAGCTAGATCCTTCCACTTGGAAGCAGAATGCAAATAAGGCGTTACGAAATGCTGGACAGTGTTATAAATCAAAATCAGGTGTAATGGTTCCCGCGAAAAGAGCTTCAGGAAAGGAGAGTGAAATAACGTTGTATATCCTAACACGATTTACGATTATGACAACATTATTTAAGAACGTTTCAAATTAGTAAAAATTCAACAACTCTACTTCAGAAAGAAACATAAATAATAAACTTCTGTTTGTTGTAGAACAGAGTATGTAACCCGAAAAATTGCTTCAAAGAGGGATGTGCTGTGCTAATGAAAGAAAAGAAAGAAGACGTGTTTTTGGAGTTTTATAAGTTGGACTATAATGGGCAAAATGTTCTTCTGAGAAGTTGCATTGAAATCTCTCAACCTTCTAGAAGAAGAGTCTTTTTGTCTTGCCCGACTCTCAATCATTTTAGTATGTACTATCAAAGACAATACTCTACATATAATTTTGCTGTTCATAATGCTGGGCATGGTAACACCACCATGCACCTTTGGCATGAATGTCAAGCAAAGCGTGGCTCATTAGAAATTGCATCTTATTTGCTAAAATATATCAGGGAAAATTTCAATATTCTAACGAAGAATGAAGAGAGGCGATTAATTGTGTGGTCAGATCGGTGTGTAGGGCAGAACAATAATAGGAAAATATTACATCTCTACGACTATTTTGTGCTCAGAGGATATTTCACACAAGTCGAACAAAAATTTCTTGTTTCGGGCCACAGCTTCTTGCCATGTGATCATACATTTGCTCTAATTGAGAAGAAACGGAAAACACAGAACGTTTTTATTCCTGCTGAATGGAAATATGTGATTGCTGAAGCATGTTTGAAATTACCTTTCATCATTCAGGAAATGGAACAAAGCGACTTTGTTGATTTCAGTATCTTTGAGAATTCTATGAAGCGTGATGCAAACCTGAAAATTACTTCAGTGTTATGACTGAAAATCGTGGCTGATGATCCGCTCGCAGTTGTTTGGAAAAGTCATAATATCCTTCAGACTTGGGAACGCTTTTCTCTTCGGAAAAATTCTCGAGGGAATCAGCCACACACTATGTTACCTCTCCCAATTATAGAGTTTCCTCCATTGTACCAAGAACTTCTTCCATTGACCCAGGAAAAAAAAGAAAGATATTGTTGATATGTGTAAATACATTGATGTTAAGTACAGAGACTTTTATATGAACTTGCCATGCACGGAACAAATTGGTTAATGGGGATGTTTGTCTGATGAAATGTATGTCAGAGGGGACTCTTTAGAGAATAAGTAATAGTAATACATTTTTCTAACTTTCTTCTTCATTATTTTGACATATGCAATCAGTTTATTTACGATACTGTGTTTTTTGTAAATGAGGTTGATATACAACGTTCTTCCAATTTACTAAATGACAGGATATACAACGTTGTTCCAGCAGATTGTAATGAAAAACTACAATAATTCGGAAAATAAACAAAACTGTCTAAAAAAGTGACTTTGTATAAATCTGTTATTATCAAATACATACATGCAAAACCCTAAAAAAAAATAAAAGTTCCATTTTTAGAACACCATTCATTTATTGTATTTTCCCGAATATAGCGAAATGTGATATACAACGTTATTTTAGGGAGGTCTTCATATGGTGAATACTGGTTTATGAGAAATTACCTAATGTGCAATAATGATTGGATGAATTCATTTTGTAGAAATGATAACAAAGTGGCACAATTGCTGATCTGCCACATGCAAGAAGGCATTCCTTAAAAAATGTCATAATGTGTTCAGAAATGTTGACACAATATTGCTATAAAAATAAATGCAGAAATGTGAGGTATTTGTCTCACATTCGGAGCTAAGGCAGGTTAAAGGCTGGACCAGATATGCCAGCAAGTAAGCTTGGAGCAGGCAGGCACTCACTAGACGTGTCCATTGCAGTTACTAGCCTCCTAAGGAAAGGAAATAGAATAAAAGTTTTGAAAAATGTCGCCACATGCAATTTCCAACATCAGTGAAATGCTGTTATTATTTTCTGATATTAGGACATTCATTTCTGATATATGATGTGAATTGCAGGGTGTTAAATGACAAATAAGGACAGGTGATAGAATACTGAGCAAAAATACTGTGAAAGTATGAAAAAGAATTGCAAAACTTGTGAGTTTTACAACAAAATGAAGAAATATTCTCCAGAAATCCTTGCATTCTAAAAATGGTGACTTGATAAGTTTAAAAACGTTTATCCGACTCGAGAGTTTGACAAGATATTCCCAAGACGGACATTTATGTTTTCAACTATCCACAATGAAAATAAGTGGAATAACAATGAGATATGAAAGGACAAGTTGTTGGTTCTGAATATATTGATGGAACATCCACACTTGTTCAACCTTAAATCATCATACCATGATCCTCCAAGTTTACCCATCGTGAAAGCATATTAACTGGTATTGTCTCGATGCACATTAAAGAATTGATGATTTTCAGAAACGTTCTTCACACATTTCTGCCTGGTACCAATTTAAAGAGTTTGGCTGACCTACAACTAACACAGGAAGATGAGTATGAATGAATATTAAAAAACCCTTTATCTACTTTAACAAAAACTTGTGTGAAAATTTGAAATTGTGATTGTAGTGTTGGTTGCTTTTATTTATTAGACTTTAGGGTGATGCATTATTAGGTGAAATATTTGGTTTGTTCAGTGCCTTTTCTGTAATTCAGTGTTTGAAAAATAAACTAACACCAAGCAGAAAGGGTATTCATACAAAGTCAGAAATTGGTAGAAATTAATTGGTGTAATAAAAGTCTTTAATTACTACTTCTTTCTGTTCAATTTTGGACGTTAATTTTGAACTCTAGAATAAAGTTAAACATCTATGACTTTTAATTGAAACAACTATGAAGTTTCCAGTAACAACTGAAAAATTTATTTTTTTGTTACATATGCTCTTTCTGCATTGTGTAGTTAATATTTTGTTTACCATTCATGTGAATGGGGTAAATAATTAATAGTTTATTTTCTGTTTAAACTAGTCATTGGTGGGAGTCTGTAATCATTGTAACTTGGTTGATTAACTCTTATTTTGGTTTTAAATCTGATCTTGCTGGTACAACGCGGATGAAACAAAGGAGTAAAGGAAGGCAAATAAATAAGGGAAGCAAATCTGCACAAACTTCTCCAGGACGGCTTCTTCAATTAATTACTTTCTCGGTGATGTTTCTCGTTTGTAGGTGAATTATGTAAGTAGATGTAATTCTTCCTTGGAAATTTTTAAGTTAGTTGTGTAACTGTTCATTGTAATATTTTATTTCAAGAAAGTATGCCAATGATCATGTCAGGTATTGTTCTACCTTGGAACGAAGCATTTGGTGAATTATTTAGGTATATTTTTCGTCATTCCAATAATTTTTATGTTGAACAAGTAATATTGTAATAGTTTTAGTGTCAAAAACCAAAGAGGGTCATAGAAAATAAGGGATAGTGACATGCACATATGATTTTTCATGATCCTCTGTCTCATATGTGAACATTATTCAACACTAGGTAAGAACATGCAGGAATTTTATCCTCTGAATTTCTGTAAGCGAAGTGTTGGTTTGGAAGACTAGAAGATTTAATGTTTGGAATCCAATAGTCTCCATCATATTTGAAATACAGAATGATTGTGTGTAGTAGCTTTAAACCATGAATGCTGATATAAGGGATTTAGCCTAACAGCAATTTCCGTGAACTTAAGAAATATAATTTTCTAGATAACTTTTTGGAAAGAAGTTTCATCATGTCAGGAACATTATCATTTCCCAGAAATACATGGTGAAAGACAAGATGTATTTAATATCTCCACATCTGTTAAAGGATTATTGAAGCAATGGTGCAATTCATCAAAATCAGTGAACGGAAATAAAGAGGATCTTTCTGTTGAGTTAACCATTGCATTGACTTTTTCTATTTACAATTTACTTGGTTGAAATCCTTTCAAAATGTTTTATAAACTTGAATTGAAAGTTTATTACATAAATGAAATAGATGGAATGAGATATAATTTTTGCGGTAGACTCTTAAGTAGATGTTAGAAAATATTGTAGTTTTGATATAGGCGTAAAAATTGTTATGCATGATATTATAGTTACATTTAATTAATTATTTTTATTGATCACTGTTGTTTTGGACTCACTAATGATATAAACGTGCACTGTTAATGTTCTCATTTTGTTGATTCTTTCTCAAATCAGAAGGAACTTATCCTCCCCTGTACGAGACTTGCCTGTTTTAAAGTAGTAATTTGTATACCAGTACATCATCCAATGAGAAAATGGAAACATCCAAAATGCCTTTGCTTTGATATTATCGGTTTTCTACATCTATGATACATTCACAGTTTTCAAAAACAAAGGAAACATACAATAATAATGTCCCTATTGTGACAAAATAGTGTTTTTCAAAAGTTATTTTCTATGTGTTTTTTTACAGGCCCAATGTTGAAGGACTTTGAATCAAAATTCAAACTGAGAAATAATGAAAATATACAAGGACTCTCTAAGTGAGATGGTTAATTTGGCTGTGAATGAAAGATTTATCATAGTTTCTGTACTATCTTCAATAATTCTTTTTTCATGTGTTGGGTGTTTACTATTTGGCCGAGAATGAAAAATTCATGATGGTTTTTGTATTATCTTGAATAAATCTTTTGGAACTGTTGAGTGTTTACTTTGTACAGAAATTGTTTCTTGATATCTTATAGTTTTATAAAACAACAAAAGAATTATTGATTTCTTTTTCGGAAATCTCCTTTCAGGATAATTCTCTTCTAAAAGATATGTATGTGTACATAAAAATACTCACACGAAACTCTCTGTTCCCTTTTTTATTTGTTGCAACTTTATCAAAAGATATTAAAAAACTGTGCGGAGAAATTCTGTTCTTTCCTTTTTTACTGAATGATACTAATACTGAACAAAGATTTAGTATATTAATGCCAATGATGATTATAATAATACATATGATGTTTCACTGTTCAAAGAATTGACTGCCTGAACTGGGAATCAAACCCTGACCTCCTGTAATACAGCCCATTGCGCCAACCTTTTGAGGTACTGATACAGTAAAATCATCGAACAGCCTCTAGGAGTTAAGAGCCCCTGGGATGGTTACAGTTTACATTTCACCACCTACTCACAGTCGTAAACTTAACAATTGTAAAGGAATACATTTCCCATGATGCAACTGCCAACTACTAACCACCATTGTATCTCATAGCTTCTTAGCAGAAGTAGTTGTTATAAATAAAGCCCGAAATTTATTTTACCTACAATAGGCAGGTAAACAGGCATTTATTTTTATACTTGGATTTAAACATAACTCCACTTGAAGGTTGAACGTCACTGTAGTGACGTGTAAGCTCCTGCTTGGATGACAGTGTTACAGCTGACAACCTGCAAAGTGCAGCACTGAATAAATTAAAGTATACTAAAATAGGCATGCAAAAGTAGCATTCATTCTGGCTACAGTAGGTGGTAAAAGCACAGGAAACATGAAAAAATCGGCATTTAAGGTAATTAGTGTAAAAAATTAATAATTAGAGTGACTCACATTTTTATTCTAACTCTAAAAGTAATATTAACACTCGCATGGAAGGAAACTTACCTTTTTTTGAAGCCTTGATTGCATGTGACCATCAGGTATGACGGCAATGAATTTATTTTACTTGCAATGCTAACTCTACAAAATGTCTTTGTGGACTCCCTTTTGAATCTTGAAATGGTTTAAGTGAAAACGGAATTGTAGATTTTGTTCTTCACACTTGTGTAATCTTCTGAAAGGAATAAGAAGGAACTGCGAAGGGTAAATCGGGTACCAAGAGCTCTGTCCTCAAAAGGGGGTCTGAGGCCATACACAAACATGGGATCAGATTTCTTGTAAGCGAACAAGTATGTAAGCATTAATGAAAAATGTCAAAAAGTTTGATGGGTTTCATCCTCCTTTCCCTTCTAGATTTTTAACACAACCTGACCCTAGAACCTCCACTTCTATAGAATGACAATGCACAACTGTGCCTTTAAGTTGTCCAGCTTGTTAGAGATTGGTGTGAGAAGGGGGAAAATAATGATGAAAAAGGCAGAAGAGGCACAAATAAGTCAAAATGCGTAAAACAAGCATCAGAAGCTACAATAGGCAAAATGAAAATCTATTAAAACAACTCCAGAAGTACAATTAAGTGATTCATATCGTTAAGTCATAAAATTGTAAAAACAATAAAAAGGCATTTTGCCAAATTTCCAGGCTTTAGTTATAAATATTGTTTGATTGTAATTGCCTGTCCCAGTAGGGATTTGAACCCAGATCTCCTGGTGGTGGTTAGAGCAACTGGACATAGACCGGGAGATCTGAATTCAATTCCTGACTGGGGCAGCCAAATCTGCAAACAGTCAAATAATTTATAACAATTACTTTTGCTAAGTAGTTACGAGGTTACAACAATAGTTGGCAGTTGCAAATGGGGCCCTTGCAATTGTTAAATTTCCAATTGACCAGGAGGTGAAATATAGTGTAACCATCGCAGAGACTCTTAACTCCTTGAGACTGTTGAAAGATTTGACTGTATCAGTAGCTCAAGTGATTAGAGCACCCAGGCATATACCAGGAGATCCAGGTTTGAGTCCCGGCTGGAAAAATTCTTTGAATAGTCGAACATCATTTATAACAATTACTTCTTCCAAGTATTAATTGCCAGTTCTTTTGTTTTAATTTTGATGTAAAACAAGATACTTCTTAATTCAGTGTAATTATTGCATCTTTAAAAGTACATTTCATGTACTTTTTCTTCTTCTTCTTCTTCTTCTTCTTCTTCTTATTCTTCTTCTTATTCTTTCTCCCAGAATAGTAGTTTTAGCAATTTTTCTGAGATGTAAGAAGTGGAACATTGAGATTACTGAAAAAGTGCTTTCAGCTGTAGTGATAAATACCTCTAGTGGTAGTGTACTAGCATTAAATAACAGTAAAATCTGTACAGGCCAGAAACCTGCCTTAACCAGAAAATTTCTCTGGACCGTGAAGTTAAATGTCATTTTACACAGCAAAATACAGAAACTTCTCCAACGCAGAAATGGAACAGTTTTTCATGTTCTGCAGGGAAACAAGAATCATTATAAAACGGAATTCATGTGAATTTAATGCAATTGACAGAGAGACGCGAGATGTTCTGAATGAACTAAATGCATCTGCAAACTTGTTTTAAATTCTCTATCCCTGTGACATGTGATTTAGTTGTGGGAGCTGGGCATTGAAGGCATGTGGGTGGGGCTTCAGCTGTCAGCTTGGAATTCGACCTTGGGGTCACTTGGCCCTCAAGGCATAGGCCGTAGGGTAATTCCCTCTCTCCCGACTCTCTGAGCGTGGGAAGGTGTACGGACATAGCATCTGTTCACACGTCTGCCTGTCCTGCATTGAAAATCATAACCCCTCAAACAGATACGCATTGTGAAAGGCCATGTGAGGGTATCAGAAAGTCATAGTACTGGATTGTGATGCATTGTGCGATGAAAGTCAACAAGTAGTCCAGATACAGCCAGTAAGGTGTGTATTTTTCAACTCGGACGCTGTCAATGAAGGGTGTTTAATATTCATTTAATGGTGATTTCTTCCGTTATAAGTTAATGTATTTTGATAATTATAATAGTAATGTAATTTACTACTTTAAGGGCAGAAACGTCAATAACAAGTGTCGTGAAATGGGCAACCTTGCATAAAACGAAAACCTCCCTAAACAGGAATTTTTTTGTGTAACGATCGATTCAGGCTTAGACAGATTTTACTGTATTAAGAAAGTGGGATTTGAATCGTGGTCCGGGCAAGGGCTTTGTTTAAAATTTTTTTTGTAAGTATAGGCTACAGTACAAGACACCGAATTCATTTGCAAAAGTTGTATTAAAACTTATGTATTTTCAAAAATTAAAGATGCTTTTTTTTTCCCTAATCGTTTTTCGCATTGTTTTGTTAAAAGTTTTTCCAGAGAAGGGTGAAGTGAAGGTGAATATAAGTTTCAAGTTATATTCAATACAGTTAAAATCAACATGAAGTATGTGTCGTAAAACCACGAGTTAATTTTTCAACTCCCATTGTACAATGCTGTCATTTGATGGCGGCAACCAGTTGCATAATGATACTCATTACGATACAGATTTCATTATGGTATGGGTTCTTGACCGATCACAGAAAAGTTTACAAACCAAGTATTGACAATTAAGCATTGACATTTGTTCTATACTTGGGCTCTTCTAACGTGGCATCTGGGTAGTATCTCAAAGATAAATTTGGCAAGACTTTTTGCGTCTTTCTCTGTCCTGCCGCAAGATGTCGCATGATCGCGACCGTATCAAACAGTGCTGCAGATCAAGTGACTAGCGGCACGATCAAGAAAGCAGTGCCATATTCCATCTTGCAGATACTACCCTCATGCCTCATTAGAAAAACCAAAGTATAGTAAATGTTTCGTTCGATTGTGTACATTAAAATTGTATCTGATATATTATGCTGTCAGTTTTATTTTTTTTTTATTATTAGTAATTTTTTCATGGAATATTTAAAGTACATTGGATTGTAATTTCACTTTGATCCTATTTGACTAACAGTACCTCGCACGAGGACTGGTAACCACAGCCACCTGCGGCAGCATGCGATGGTAGGGTTAGGTGGCCTTGGCTGAAACCTCCATGTCAACTGCCACGAAACGATTCAATGTAAAAGTTTAACTTATAAAAGTCGTCGAAAAAGGACCGTATGAAACTCGATGTAATGGATATTGATACACTCGTGTGAAGTTTACGATACTCGCTCGTCTCGTAATCCGTGTATTATAATACCCATCCGTGTATTATAATACCCATCATTACATCATCGTTTCATAATGTACTATTAATTTTTGTTTTCTAAGGAGAAACATACGATTTAATTGTGGCGAAACATGTGGAAAATTTAATTGTTCTTTCTCAATTATCTCGCCGTTGGTCTAGAGCGGAAAAAAGGAAGAAGAAAAAAGACTGGGTGAAAGAGAAAAATAGACGGAGAGCGGAAGGGAGAGAGAGAGAGAGGGTGGGAGAGCGAAATATCTGTAAATTGCGTAATACAGATCGCAGCACAGTGCTTGGCGTGAAGGAAGGGTAGGGCGAGACAAATGGAATAACTGCTGTATAAAGGGCCCCTGCACATGAGTGTTGCGTTGACACGCGGGAAGTAACGTGCATCGTATCTACGACGCGCGTCAATGCAATGCCCGTATAACACAGGCCTAACTGTTTCTATAAATTAGAGACTACACTGATCATCAAAAGGGAAAGTTCATGTATTTTAACAATGATGTGTAATGCATAGTTAACATTTTTACTCTATAATTTTAAAAGGTAGAAATATAGGAAGGTTTTAGAAAAAAAATATAGGAAATTAGTCAATAGGGTGAAAACATAGTGAAGTGAAAGGTGCGATTATGCGTAGTCTGCAGTAAAAACTGAACAATTAATATTTAGATAAAGTTATATGCCAATGCAGTGAAGTGAAGTGATTTCATTTCTTTTGAATATGACTGAATAAGTTCTGTTTGTGTATGTGAGGGTTCCTTCGTCTCTCTATGTATATACGTGTATGTGTTTGTATGTATGTATATTTGTGTAATATGTAAGTTTATTCATTTATATGTTAGTGTATATGCATTTTAATGTTTAGTATAGGAATGTAACTGCCATCTGCATATACAGGAAATGACAAAGTCAATTTGTTTGTTTATATTTATTTTTTTATATATTAGTATTTTATTTGTAATTGTAATTTTGTATTCTGCCGCCGGGCATAATTTGCCCAATTGTAGAATAAATTTCTATCTATCTATATGCCTGTTAAAAGTAAAGTACCTTAGCTTCTGAGACAGTGACTCCCCTCCCTATTACGTTTTTCGCCTAGTTTCCCTGATCCTTTGAGCAAATGCCTACGTCAATCGGTAGCCGAACTTCTTAACCAAGCTCCGTGCAGTTTCGGAAGTTACGCAGTTCGAGACGCCGCGGGTTCCTGGATGAGTGACCATCTGGGAACTCGCGGATATTAACGGCGCTAGGGATAAAAGGTATTGACTCCTATAAGGCCGATAGGGATAAAAGGTATTGACTCACGACGCGACTTGACGTATGACAATGTTGAAGGAGAATTACGTTTACGAAGGAGAACGCCAAAGAGAGCTTGGAACGTTGACGCAATTTACGTAAAATGTTGATGTAGTACCTTGTTTAGCATCTGAACTAAAAGTCGTTTCACTATGCGCACATGTTGTTGAACCCTCCTTTTGCTAGTTGTGGTAGAAGTAAAGCCAAGGTTGTGGGTTCCTTTTTTGTTCCAAGTACTAAAAATAAAATCTGTAGTTCGTTTAACAACGCAAATCAGTTTTCTTTGACCAGAGAGCGAAAATTTCTAGATTTTAAAATGTTGCTTATCTCGCTTTGTTGGTACTGTTAATCATCATTTAACTACGTATGGTTAAAGGGTGGGGTGGAGAATCAGAAGCTCAAGAAAATTTGCTCAATTTATACTCTTCTCCCATGTGTCGCATAGTTTTAACTGGTCTTTGGCCAAAATAAATCGAATACCATCCCCCCTCTAAGCGAAGCTAAGGCAACGAGTTGTTTAAGTACGAAAGTTTTCAAATGTAATGATTAGTGACTGTACACAAACGCAATGGCCAGACATCCTTTGAAACGTGACCTTTTACAAAAGGTATCGGTTATGGTATATGTGATGCATTACGTTTTTAAATTACGGAGGATAGCAGGAGTTCCTGCTGTAGTCCACTACAATCTACTACGTGTCCAGATCTTTGTAAATACAAAAACAATTGAATTACAGTTTCAGAAACAGGTTTCACCCTGTGTTCGCAATGTATAGAGATTGTATTGTCCCAGCATTTGCAAAACTTTCTCATTTCATTAGTCTTAAGTACTCACATAAAACATTTTAAGGATTTTCGATTTTTCGTATGGTGCATGTTGTGTGTCTGCGGTTGTTCGTAACTTTTCTACAGTTCTTCCTTTAGTGCGATGAAATCTCAGGAGTTCAGAAATATGTGTGTACAAATATTTACAGTGGCGCACCCAAGAGAGGGGAGGACTGAACCCCCCCTCTCAGAGAGTATTTAAGAATATAGCTCATAATACTCATAATACTCATTTTCTATAATAGTCATTCAATGTTGGTTGCTAGTGATTCTGGACGCGTCAACTATAGAGGTCATTAGTCTTCCCCTGCTGGATGGCGAGATCCGGCGCCGACTAGTAGGGTCTTCCCCCTATCAGGTGTCTCCCACCAGCGGGGCACCGCCCCAGCCGGAACAAGCTCTTAAGCCCACGACCGATCTCTGGGCATGTGTGGTAGTGTAGTGCAAGCTGGTATGTGTGTAATGGGTGAGGATAGGATAAGGAAGGGGAAGGAAAGATCGCACGCGGTCCGTGGTCTGGTTTTTAAGGTACGGCTGACAAGCTCGTGTCGAAAATCTTGGCACTGTCGGGACTCGAACCTAGGACCTCCCGGTGAGGGGCACTGCAGTGACATCAGTTGATGCACTGAGCCACCTCTCCCGGTATAGTCATTCAGTATATCAATTGTTTATGTAAAATACACTAATTCAAAAAATAAAAAATATAATTATATTTAGCGTGAATGAAAATTTCTTCATAAGAAAACATGAAGTCGGCTGGACACTTAACTAGTAGCGCCCCTCCCTCCCTCCCACCCCCCGGAAAATCCCGAGAGTGCTAATGTTCTCTCTGTCCAGTGGACGCCGCTTGTTGACACTTCGAGCCACAGATATAATAACAATATACGAAAAATTCTAATTGAAATTAAGGAATGAAAAAGAAGTCCCTTTTCTGGTTTTGCATTTGCTTCTGTGTTGTTGTTTTTTTCCCTATAATTTCTATTAATGTAAATCTCCTACCCATAATGTATCTGGAAAACGACTTTTGCTGAACCCCGCATCGCAATACTCCAAACGCCGGCCTGATTTCCCCCGTTGGACGTTGTGAAGTTTTTACAAGTCTTCTGTGAGTTCAGCTGATGTGATGTTTTCATCCACTGCCATGCATTCTCGAAATTTGTTTTCCGCTGTATTCGGAGATCGAGAGCATAGGATTTCTTCTCGCGCACAACAAATACTATTTCCTTGGTTTTTCGAAATTCGCTGTCCATTAAGGCTCAATACATCGTAATTGAAATGTTTCAAAATAACGATCATAAAACGAATTCTGATCACAATAAACGAACTTTTCTTAATGTTGTAACATCAGTCCGGTATGCACATTATGAACTTCACAGTAACCGCCTGCGTGGCTAGCCGAATTGCTTAACTACGCTCCGTGAAGTCACGGAGGTTAAACAGTTCGAGACTTCGCGTATTCCTGCGGGAGCGATAAAAGGCAATGACTGACTAGATTATAGGAGGATTACTTCATACACGGTCGACGCTAGTAGATGGCTGTAATAGAATGTCGTTACTTATTAACGTAACAACTTAAAAAAATTATAAAACCTGATCTGAATAAGCGGCGTCCAAATGTGTGTCTGTTCCTGTCCTCATCCCCTCCTCTCCTCCCTCTGTTCTCCCTCTTTCTCTTCTCCCTCCTTCCTCTCTTCTCTCTCCTTCCCTTCTCCTTCCTCTCGTCTCTTCTCCCTCCTCTCGCCTCCCTCCCTCTCCCCTCTTCTTTCTCTCCTCTCTTCTTTCTCTCCTCTCCTTTCTCATATAATTTTATAGATTTCAAGTTTCTACTTTTATTTTCACATTTATTCTAGTTACGTACGTTTAATGTTATTAAGGGTCCCACCATAATTTGGCATTGCTGAAGCCCCCTCTCAAAGGTATTAACCCGCCCGCGCGCGCTCGCGTGTGCTTTGTCTTGCAGGAACGAGCTGTGAGCGCTGCGAAACAATAACAGGGAGTCGGGGCGCCGCGGCGGCGCGCGTGGGAGTGCTGACGCTGGGCCTTCTGTGTCAGGTGCTGCGCGGCGTCTTGACTCTGTGTGTGCGTGTGAGTCCTCGCCGGCCCGCCTGCCCGCCCGCTCCCCTTCCATCGGCCGCTTGAGAGCCAACGCGACGACGACCACCATCACCGCGGCCATCGCACAAGCCTCCTCACCACTTTAACCGACGACGTCACGGCGTGTTAGGCAACGTGTTTCTTCCTACGTTTAGGCCTGCGTCACGCACACGAGCGCTGCGTTGACGCGCGTCAGCCGCGTCGATGCCTGCGCACAGGAGTCGCTTAACGCGCGTGGTAGGTGGACGCTGTATGTTATGCGAAGCGGCACACCAGCGCGCTTGGCGACGCGCGTCGTCTAGCGGGTGTCGCGCGTTGAAAGCTAGAAAATGAGCATTATTCTTGAGTTACGTTGTAGCTTGGACGTCTTGCTTGACCCGTGGGCACAACGCACGTCGCCAAGAGCGCTCGTGTGCCGTTTCGTGTTAGATACCGTGTTAATCTACGACGCGCGTTAAGCGACTCGTGTGCGCCGGCACCGACGCGCGTCGAGGCAATTGACGTCAGCGATAAGTAACGCGCGTCAGCACAACGCTCGTGTGTCACAGGCCTTACTGCACGCAGCCGCCCGCCCTCAAATGTATCCGCAAACGATATTTAATATCATTGGATTTTTCCTCTGCCCTCTCGTTTATTATTTTTTGTTAACAACTGTAACATATTTTTTTGTTGCGCTGTGCTACCAAAGGATGTGTTAATTTTATGTGATAATTTATTTTTTTTCCTATGTAATATTTTTTTGTTGCTTGTAATGGAGAGAAAATAATCATGTACATATTGCTGGAAACAAAATATGATCTTCTTATTTCTTCATTCCTGGTCCTGTTTCCTTGTTTCACATCGTCCTATTCCGGGATAATTGAGGAATGTGTTTTCAAGTTATTTGGTACCTATTTCTGCATTTGCTGTTGCGACGTTTTCCTGTAAGTGAAGTTAAAAGTGTTAGCTCAAATCTAAAAGTGCTCGAATGCTATTTTCTCAGAAAACTATTACAAACGTTTTTTTCGAAAAATGA
This sequence comes from Teleogryllus occipitalis, assembly GCA_011170035.1. NCBI lineage: Eukaryota > Metazoa > Arthropoda > Insecta > Orthoptera > Gryllidae > Teleogryllus > Teleogryllus occipitalis. Next base: position 19,827 of record BLKR01010513.1, on the reverse strand, counting down.
TCATTGAGATGACGTTACGCTCTTAAGTGCTATTCCGGTAGTCTTATTTCTAGACATCGGATGTTTAGGCACTAAAAAATCGTCTTTTAGGCGCCTAAAAAGGCGCATAAGTTACATACACAATAAAAAAGAAAAATTATATTTTTTGTCTATATTATTTTGTAAACTTAAATGCACAAAACCAGTTCGTACATTTTAATGTAAAACTAGATTTACACATTTACAACTCCTCTACATTTTATTCTAAATAGTTTCCATTAACCAGGAATATTTACATACTACCGGTAACTTTTTCAAGGATCACTATTTCAAATTTGCGACGACCGGGAGACAAAATCAGTTTGAATGCGGAGAAGGATATCTGAACCATGTGACTGACATATTAGCAGTCCAACACTAGCAACACTGAAACCTTATGGAAATTTATATTTATTTCCACTTCAAATTTCGGTTCCCTCGGTGTATCGTCCATGTTCTCAGATCATGGCTGGTATTTATGAAATAGGCAAATGAAGAAAAATCAGTTGGTATACTTTCAGGAATTCACTCGTAATTTTAAATTTCAAGACGTGAATAGAAGATTTCGTAATGAATGGTCACGTTGGACCATCGCCGATTTTCCGATATCTAAGCATTGTATATAAATGTAATAAATAAAAGGCAAAAAAAGTCCTAAAAAGGTATTTATAAAAAATATGCATTTATGCTGAAATAAGCATTATAAAACTTCGTCATATGTCATTTGTCATGATTCGTGGACATATATTATCAGCCATTGAATAAGTTCTCTAGAAAAAAATAGGCATTTCCTTAAACATACGATGTCTACTTATTTCATTAGGGAATCGCGACGTTATGAGCACGCGACGGTATTTTTTTGAACAAATATTTCAAATTTTCTGTAGCTACGTATAAACTGAAATATTTTCGAAATTAAATTAATGTTTTATATCCCATATAAAACGGATGTTATAGATGTAGTTGTACAATTCTGCAACTGAAGAAGAAATGGACCCTGACAAATTGTGACGTTTTAAAATTAAAATTAGAACACTGCTGAAAGCTAGCGATACCGAAAACTGGGAAAGGTCACTAGCGCGGAGAGGATTTTGAAAGAATATTTTACTTAAATGTAAATGCTCAGTGTGATTCTCTCTCTCTCTCTCTCTCTCTCTCTCTCTCTCTCTCTCTCTCTCTCTCTCTCTCTCTCTCTCTCTCCCCCCCCTCTCTCTCCCCTCTATCCCCCTCTCCCCCTCTCCCCTCTCTCTCCCCCTCTCCCTCCCCTCTCTCCCTCCCTCTCCCCCTCTCTCCCCCCTCTCTCTCCCCCTCTCTCCCCCTCTCTCTCCCCCTCTCTCCCCCTCTCTCTCCCCTCTCTCTCCCTCTCTCTCCTCTCTCCTCTCTGGCTAACATTACAGTAAATGAAGGGCTTCTGGCAGTGTCAAAGATAAGCCACACCAGCTATTACACCTTTCCTTTGTGAGTAGCCGAAGTAAGAGTAAATTCGTACCCAGGAAACAATGGTGAGTTCAACGGCGAACAACTAATGGTACATGTAGTTAGCAATGCGGCACATTTTTTGTATTCTAGAGGTTACGAAGTTCGTAGTAAGTAAAACTCTTTTCCAGTTCTTTAGAGGTGGCAAGGGGTCGGAATTTATCCCGTTTTCCAATAAGCATTAAGTTTGGAATCTTTCTATACTAATAAAAGTGAATTCAACAACGTGTAACCGACAGTGATACACAGAGCGATTTTCCTAAGGATGAGCCAAAGTGACAGCTAGTGCTGGCAACATAACTGAAGGTTCTGTGGTCGTGTGCCCTTGAGCCCATTAGACTCCTTCCGCATTCGTTCGTTTGCAGTTGGCTAACTTGTAAATGGCTTCGACACTTCCTTTTGTGGTGTCCTTGTCCGACAAAAATATAGTGCGCTGCGAGAAATAATTGATATTAGGAAGTGCAGTGTATGTGCTCTTCTGTAAAAATTCTTTTTCTTTATATATTACATTGAATTTACTTTTGTGTGATAAATTATGTTTATTTTAAAACCGAGACTTGAATGCGAGATGCGTACCGGTGCACGTGTTTCCGGCTTAAAATCATTTTCTTTCTATTTACATTCGTGGCAGTTTTCTTTTACTGATTGTGAGAGCATGTTAAGAGATTTTCCACATACGTAATTAAATTTAAATATTTCCCGGACTCGCGTACGCATATACCTCAGCGAAACTCTTAGACTTCTTCATAGGGATGTTTTCACAGGAGCCATTAGCACTTTACGAAGGGGGCTGAACAGCTGTCGCGGCGGAGGGATACTTCTCTGAAATACATGTGATGTTCACTTGTTTTCGCGAACTGTCACTTTGGCTCATCCTTATATATATATATGCAGTAGTACTTCAGCAAAACTGGTACCTGATTGATTCCGGGCGCGTCAACTGCTTTGGTCATTAGTCCCGTTAGTGTAGTGCATGTCCCCCGCTGGATGGCGAGATCCGGCGCCGACCTACCGTCGGCTAGTGGGGTTCCCCCTAACCTGGACTCTCCCACCAGCGGGCACCCCCCAGCCAGGGACGACTGGTCTCCCGGAATATGTGGTAGTGTAGTGCATGTTAGTGTAAGTGTGTGTGGGTGAAGAGGGACAAGGAAGAGGAAGGAAAGATCGCGCGCGGTCCGTGGCCCGTTTGTTAGGTACTGCTCCGGCATTCGCCTGGTGTTGATCGGAGGAAACCACGGAAAAACCGATCAGAGCAGCCGGCCGCTAGAATTCTCCTCCAGACAGCGACTGAATTCGACCTAGCTGAAAAGCTAGTGTCGAAAATCCTGCCGCCGTCGGGACTCGAACCTAGGACCTCCCGGTCAGAGGCGCTGCAGTGACATCAGTTGATGCCCTGAGCTACCGCTCCCGGTCACAATAATTGAAACTTTTTGTCAATTGATTATTGTATCTTAGATTGGGAAGGCCGAGCGCGCTTTAGCAGGGAGAGCGCTGCGTGACTCCTTCATGCCAATTTTTGATATTTTTGCCTAAAACAAGTAATTTTGAAGAATTATCGCCATTTTATTACTTATTTTTTAAAATTGTTTCACCATAACGCAAATACTTTTCCGTTATTCCTGGTTACGAATACGCAATCAACTACGCACCGAAATCTCTCACCCAACACCAGCTGAACATAAGGAATTCTGCAAGATAATAGAAAGAGTATGTTTCACGCTCGTCTCTGATCAGCACAGATTTCTTAGGCACCCATTCCCTGAGCAGCTGTGCACTTGGCAGGTTTAAGGCCCATTCACAATGCAAACACAAACATAAGCATGACACTTAGACGTAAACATTAACATCAGTGATATATTGAAGTATTCACAATTTTTAACAAAGTATTTCGGAAAGAAATGTGGAGCAAACGAAGAATGCTAGGGTTGGTTGTTGACTTCGCTTCCTCCATTGGCAGACGATTGATAATTTGAGCAAAAGGGTTCTAGTCATTACTAGAGACCAGAAAAATATGTAGTATCAAACGTCATAAATATGTAATGAAAACAGTGAGAATATGTAATAAATAAGTAAAATTGGATATAATATGTAATATTAAAAATAACTATAAAACACCTTTGCCTAATACGAAATTAATTTATCAAAATTTCCTAAACAAATTTTAAAAATATAAAATGTTTTAAAAATCTTTAGAGCACAGTTGATGCACATTTTACCATACAATTTCCCGTCAGTAATAAAGGTTCTATGCTACCCAAGACAGTAGTTTAGTAGCCAGACTAGGTGCAATAGAGTTTCGTACAAACTGGCGATATCTACGACAGCAAACAATCACTGCATCGTGCAGCATTCTCATCGAAGTGTTACACATCGGCCATGAATTTCTCGGAAATTTAGGTTAAGATCACGAAACCGGCGTCAGTAATACCTTTCTCACCTGAAGGGGAAAATGACCTCAGTCGCTGACTCGCACTTCCGCCACTGAGATAACTTAAGCAGACGCACACCGGTCTTTAAGTAGAAGTTCTAAAAAGACAGGTATACGCCGACAAGCGTATGTAAATGTAGAGGAAAACGTCGCGTCTCGCTACTTTTCGTTATTTTCCAAACAAAAAAATACTCTGACGCAATTTTGGTCACTGTGAGTAGTTTCTTGAGAAGTGTGTAAACGTCGTCGGTAAGTACAGTGCCCTGAATTCTCCACTTGTAAATAGAAACTGATATTTTAAAACGTTTGTAAGTTGGACTAAGGTTATGTTTTACATTTGTAAAAAGAGAATATAGATATACGTCAATAATGATCAGATTCAGACATAAACATATGTGTAATAATAAGCAATATTTCTTTATGTATATCGTATATACATTAATCATGTTTTTCTTTATTTTTGATTTCAGCATACATTAAAATTGACCATGACAAGCGAACAGAACAGAAAATTGAAATTGGCCATTGAACAAAAAGTAAATATTTTGTTTATTTCTAACTTAAAGTAAACCCCTGTAGAGCCTTAGTATATCTATATTCTCTATTTACAAATGTTAAACATAACCTTAGTCCAACTTACAAACGTTTTAAAATATCAGTTTCTATTTACAAGTGGAGAATTCAGGGCACTGTACTTACCGACGACGTTTTCACACTTCTCAAAAAACTGCTCACAGTGACCAAAATTGCGTCAAGTATTTTTTGTGTGTTTGGAAAATAACGAAAAGTAGCGAGACGCGACGTTTTCTTTTACATTTACATACACTTGTCGGCAAGCAATGACCAAGAATGGCGTCTGCGTATACTCCCCCCATAGAGCCTTACTTTAAGAACATTCGACAGCGTCTTTAACGTAGTGCGTTTCGTTTCGGCAACACTCAGTAATAATGTAGGAAAAAAGTCTTCTCTTTTTAAATACATCTTTTCATAAAAAATATGTATTACATATAAGAAAATTGATAAAATAAAACATTTTGTGAAAATAGCAAAATATGTAATATAGTGCTAAATATGTAAAAATATGTAACGAAAAAATTAGATATTGTGTTAGAACGGCGACGATTTGCAAAGATTACAGTTTTGGGAACGGCAAGTAGAGAGACAAAAAAATGTAAATACATAAAAATCCGGTCTCTAGTCATTACTTAACCCTTGTACTCCGAAGCGGAGGGTGTGTTGGTTTTGCACATTAATCTCAAATTATTTTTGTGGAGATTATTCTCTTTGAGTTGTGAACAGAACTTCGTATGACATTTTGACATTTTCACTGTTAACTGTAAGTTACTTCATAGCAACTTAAAAATGAAAATAATGCCTTGTGTCCCCCCCCCTTCGGGATCGAAGTTACAAAAAAATAAATAAAAAATAAAAAAGCTCCGGAGTCTTAGGATCAAAAGTTGTTTTAACATACCATCTGAAATTTTCTCATTTCATCTTCCTGACATACTAGCGAATAGCAGCACAGGTTATTTTTGAAAAAGTATTCTAATTGGATGTTTGTGTCTCTTCATGGCTGGCATAGGCAATTCGAGGACCATTAAAAAAGATTTGTAAGTAAAGTCTGCTTTGTTGAACTACAACGATTATTGTATTTGAATTTACGTATTTAGCTTGAATGATCGGAATTTCCGATATACATACGGAAGTATCAGTACAAGTTTAACGCTACACAGTTGCATTCGTTCTTTACTAGTTTTCAATTGATTAATTAATTTTTTCGTGTTTCCGGGCGCGTCAACTGCTTTGGTCATTATTCCCGTTAGTGTAGCGCATGTTTATTTTCTCGGGAGATGGCAGTGATCTTCCCCCGCTGGATGACGAGATCCGGCACCGACCTATCGTCGGCTAGTGGGGTTTCCCCCTAACCAAGACTCTCCCACCAGCGGGACACCGCCCCAGCCGGGACAGGCTCTAAGCTCCCGACCGGTCTCCCGGAATATGTGGTAGTGTAGTACATGTTAGTGTAAGTGTGTGTGAAAGGGGAGAGGGGAGGATAAGGAAGAGGAAGGTCAGGTCGCGCGCGGTCCGTGGCCCGTTCGGTAGGGTACTGCTCCGGCATTCGCCTGGTGTTGATCGGAGAAACCACGGAAAACTACCGATCAGAACAGCCGGCCGCTAGAATTCTCCTCAGCGACTGAATTCGACCTAGCTGAAAAGCTAGTGTCGAAAATCCTGCCACGGTCAGGACTCGAATCTAGGACCTCCCGGTCAGAGGCGCTGCAGTGACATCAGTTGATGCACTGAGCTACCGGTTTACTAGTTTTCAATATTCCCGTTAGCTATATGAAGCCTATTGCAATGTATATTTTCCACGTACGTTGTAATTGCCTTCCTGTATCATCATCTGGGAACCCCTGAATTAAAGGACTGAACGAAAGGTATACCTGAAGAAAAATGCAGGAAATATACTTTTTCGTTTTAATATTGGTTTATTTTACAGAAATGCATTTACATTTGCAGCAATTGTGCAGTTATTAAATATTTTATATTTGTAATATTGTGTAATTAATGTTATAGAATAACAGCAAAATATAGTTATAAAACATATTTGTACGTTTATGGAAATAACTTACATAAAATGTATCGTTCTTCTCCGTTCCGAGATAGGTCGTGTAATGTGAGGTTTTGGACATCTTATATAGTTTTTAATATTACATTACGTTTCTTTCTTCACTGTCTGTTTTTATGTTTGAGGCGTCATGAGAGTCTGTTTAGTCAGCTACTGTATGCAACATTGCTGCAGTGATCTTCTGCATATCATGTCGATTTCCAAATGTTGGGTAATCTGACCTCCATTAATGCTTTTCGTATGACGTATCGTCTCTCGCACAGGCAAAAGTTTACTATAATCCGCGCACGTTTTCTTGAGTTTTCATTTCGTTACGTACAAGAGAAGTGAGGAGTTTGGTTATTTCGATGCCAGCACTAACAAGGCAACTCTGTGGCTCTTTATTGATGAAAATATTTTATATTACAGGGAAATGAAAATTTGTTGAGATTGAATGTTGTCAATGACGTTTATTGCTCTATTGTATTCATTATTCTATTAATATCGGTAGAAGAGTGGGGGTAGGGGTTATGGAACTCAAGAGAACGTGCACAATCATTCTTGCTCGTGCCGTGACTTTCAATACCTGCCACATTATGGAGTGCATTGTAAGTCACGTCTAGAATCACGCGCATGTTACACATTATGAGATTTCTTGCGTGACGATACACATCGCGTGTATCGTCACGCAAGAAATCTCATAATTTGACGAAACTTACACTTAATTGTACATTCGCTTTAATTGCACTTTGCAGCGGTCGTTCGTCATTTCGTTCGGCACGTAATGCGACACATTTCAAAGCATATCGGTCACGTCAGGCGTTAGGTCGAATGGCTAGTCTCACGTCCACCCGTTTCGTGCCTTCCACCACACGTCACACGGTCGTCACGTCGTACGGCACGTAATGTACCTCGTCGTATGTCACGTCATGAGTTACGTCGCGGGTGGGGTCGCGAATCACGTAACGTGACACGTTGTGTATAGTGTAATACGGGGTCGCGACAAGTGTCATATCGCGCGTCACATCACGTGTCGCATCGCGCGTCACGTCACGCGTCATATCCCGTGTCACGTCACGCGTCGCATCCCGTGTCACGTCACGCGTCACCTCCCGTGTCGCATCGCGCGTCGCGTCGCTCGGCAGTCAGACGTTGCTGAGCCCCATGCGGTAGCCGAAGAAGGCGTCCAGCAGGTAGAGGAGCGCGGTGAGCAGCGACAGGCAGCCGAGCGACAGGCCCGCGGTTCGCTCCCCGGCCGCGGCCACCGCCAGCGCCCGCAGCTGCTCCCACGTGTGCAGGGGCGCGTGCGCCGGCACCATTCCCACGCTACGCCAGAAGTCCACAGCCACCGCCCCGGCCACCAGCATCAGCAGCGCGCCCAGGCAGTTGAAGATGAACTCCTGCGGCACGCGGTACGTGACTTGAAAACGAATGCCTCAGGGCCGCCCTCTGCGCGCCTATACTTGGGTTTGATTGATTGATTGATTCGTGTTTCCGGGCGCGTCAACTGCTCTGGTCATTAGTCCCGTTAGTGTAGTGCATGTTTTTTCTCGGGATATGCGCGGTGATCTTCCCCCGTTGGATGGCGAGATCCGGCGCCGACCTACCGTCGGCTAGTGGGGTTTCCCCCTAACCAGGACTCTCCCACCAGCGGGGCACCGCTCCAGCCGGGACAAGCTCTAAGCTCCCGACCGGTCTACCGGGATATGTGATAGTGTAGTGCATGTTAGTGTAAGTGTGTGTGTAAGGGGAGAGGATAGGACAAGGAATGGGAAGGACAGATCGCGCGCGGTCCGTGGCCCGTTTGTTAGGGTACTGCTCCGGCATTCGCCTGGTGTTGATCGGAGAAACCACGGAAAACTACTGATCAGAGCAGCCGGCCGCTAGAATTGTCTTCCAGACAGCGACTGAATTCGACCTAGCTGACAAGCTAGTGTCGAAAATCCTGCCGCCGCCAGGACTCGAACCTAGGACCTCCCGGTCAGAGGCGCTGCAGTGACATCAGTTGATGAACTGAGCTACCGCTCCCGGTCCTATACTTGGGTTTTTCTAATGTGGCGGCTGAGGGTGGTATCTCTAAGATAGAATTCGGTATGACTTTTTGAGTCATTCTCAGTCCTTGATCTGCAGCACTGCTTGATGTTTTCGCGATCATGCGAAATCTTGCGGCAGGACCAAGAAAGACGAAAAAAGTCGTGCCGAATTCCAACTAGGAGATACTACTCTCAGCCGCCACGTTAGAAAAACCCAAGTATAGGTATATTCTTAAAGCTCCCTCAGACCAGCGCGGAAGATCCGCAGTGCGTGCGGCGCGGAAAGTTCCGAGCTAGACGCGGCCGCGGAATTCGCGGGACCGTTCACACCGGAGCGTCAATTATGAGCCAGCGTTTGGTGACGGTTGGCAAGGTCGCTCGACCCAGGGGGGAGCGAAGACTCCCGAACACGGGCGGACTTCCACGAAACTCGAGCTGCAGCGGAAGAAACGCGTCTTACTGCTTTACAAATTTCGCCGCCGATTGAACACTGCCAATCCGTTGCCGCGACGCTCGCCTACCGCGCAGGTCTGAATGTGCTCATAGGCAACACGAGACGCGAAACTTCCGCTGCGGCCAATCCGCATAGGCTGCGGGTCTTCCGCGTAGGTCTGCGGGAGCCTTTATAAAAGATTTACATCGCAATATTTCAATGCCACTGCTTATAGATCACTTAAAAACCATTATATCCAATTTTTTGAAAAAGCAGCTGACTCGGAAAATATTGTCATTTCTGAGGTCGCTTCATACGAAGCCGATCAGCGGGCTAAGTATAAGCGACCTAAGCACTTCCTGGAGTAAGAGAAATCTGAAACAGCGAAATGAGACTTGAAACATAAGCTTTGAATTTCTGCACACGCAATGCGCGCGCCAGTTGGCTAAAGTCCTTCTGACCTGGTTTTCTTTTCATGTTGCAGGATTGACCATAGATTCCCCTAAGGGTAGGAACGATCGCAACGCAGTGGCGTAAACGTGCATTGCACTTTTCGTGCGTTCACAAAACTGCACAAATAAACTCTCGGCGATATGTGTCAGGACCTTTCAACTCCCGTACATACTGCGGTGTTTACAGAGCTACCTCTCAAGGCCCGTCACGACGGTGGGATTATGGAACGGTTTTCCGCGTCTTATTTATTTATTTATTTATTTACGTCAAAAAACAGTTAAAAACTGCGTATGACGGGCTATGGGGAAAAGTGAATTGTGTGCACATTTTCAAAATTCTGTGATCCCTACACTAAATCATATACTACTTAAGTTTTGAATTTTGAAAGGGAAAAACTCCCATGTAATAAAATCGATTTTCAAGGATAAATAAGCAATAAATTTTGAATTTTGAAAGGGAGAAAAAAAAACAAAAAAACTCCCATGTAATAAAATCGATTTTCAAGGATAAATAAGCAATAAATTTTGAATTTTGAAAGGGAGAAAAAAAACAAAAAAAAACTCCCATGTAATATCTTTCCATATAATGTCCATATAATGTCTTTCTCGATCGTGCCGCTAAAGTCGCTTCATTTGCATCACTGCTTGATACGGTCGCAAGCATGCGACACCTAGCGGCATGACAGTGAAGGCGCGAAAAACCGTGCAATAATGCCACCGCGGTGACGAGCCTAGAGAGGCAGCTCTGTAAAAACCGCAGCATAACATGATGGAGACTATTACAGTGGCGCGCTCTCCTCTATCACCTTCGTATAGGAACTAAAATCTGACGAACTGCTGCCAACTGCACATGAAACGTGCATGGGTTTGCGAGACGCAAGCAGGGGCGTAATGTTACGAAAGATCGCGTCGATGTTCGTGCTTTCTTCAGCTGTTTCTTATATGTATATATTATGAATAATTGAACATTTAGAAGATACTTTTCGTATTTCTCACAAATTAGTCATTTTTTATGTGCGGAAGTTGGCTAGCCTAACCTACAGCAGTATCTAGCGCCTCCTATAGTACCACCCTCGAGCTTTGTCTCCGGTTTTGATGGAGAGATGCAAGGCCCTGGTATGTGTGAGACCCAGTGTTGCTTGATGTGTTGCGGGCTCATTCCTTACCACTACAACGGAATTTCCCCAAATAACCACTACATTGAAACAAAACTCCCCGATTTTGAAACGAAAAATATTCTCCAAATTATGGGCAAACACACGAGTTTTCCCTGACGATTCCATTGGCTGTCCCCTTAAATTCAAATCAATCAATCATCGTTCTTTCAGCTGCTCGAAACTCTATACTTTCTTCGTTTTTCTCACGTTTTTCTTCCTCAATGCCTCTCGCTTATTTTTTTCTTTTTGATTCATAAAAATAAGGAAATAATGTCTGTAGTTTCTTTTTTATTCATATAAATTGAGAGAATAAAATTTATTGACGCGGGATGAAAATAATTTCCAAAAAAAATCCCAAACATTTCCCCGTCAATTTACGTTCCCCATTATTTCCCCACAACGAAAAAATTCCTCATTTTGGGCACAAAATTCCCCAATCTGGCAACCCTGGTGAGACCCGATGTACACGATTCCTTCTCCGGAATTTTAGCAAACGCAGTTTACCATAGTGCGTTTGCGCGCGTTCGCTTAAACTCCGGAATGATTATTCCGTGTTTACCAGGTACGTCAACTGCTATGGTCATTAGTCCCATATGTGTAGTGCATGTTTTGTTGAGGGAGTTGGCGGTTTTCTACCCCTACTGGATGCTGAGTTTGGAGCCGACCTGCACTGTGGCTTACAGGGGTTTCCCCAACCAGGTGTCTTCAACCAGCGAGGCACCGCCCCAGCCGGGACAAGCTCCAAGCTCTCAACTGGTCTCCCAGCATGAGTGCTAGTCCAGTGCGTGAAAGTGTGTGTGGAAGTAAGGGGAAGGATAGGACAAGGAAGAGGTAGGAAAGATCGCGGGCGATCTGTGGCCCGTTTGTTAGAGCACTGCTCCGGCATTCGCCTGGTGTTGATCGGAGAAACCACGGAAAACTACCGATCAGAGCATTCGGCCGCTAGAATTCTCCTCCAGACAGCGACTGAATTCGACCTAGCTGAAAAGTTAGTGATGAAAATCTTGACACTTTCTGGACTCAAACCTACGACCTCCCGGTCAGAGGCACTGCAGTGGCATCAGTCGATGCCCTGAGCCACCTCTCCCGGCGTGAGACCCGATGTATAGAGAAATTACTGGGGCTCGGACCTTTACGTTCAAAAAACTGAAAATATTTTCTTTTATGTGCTTAACAGGTGAAAAATACGTGTTAAAATGACGGAAATATTTTATTTATTACCAACATGAAAACCAGTAATCAAGATCGAGAAAAGCATCAATGTAAAACGTGACATCCTCTTTATCACTTTGCACATTTCCTCTGAGAAATCTGAGAAAGTTTGGTTGCTCATGCTTTGAGGGTCATTGCCAGAATCGACAGTAGAGTTTGAAGTGGCCCACAGATATATTCTCACGTCGCGCCGTGGGCAGACGCAATCCACTCCATACGGGTAAGTCCCACACTAACATGCGACGTTTCATCAACCATTGCTTTCCAAAACTGGCCAAACTGGCACGTCTTTCACAATAAGTCCAAAATATCTAAAGTATTAAACTTGAAAATACTCAAAATATTCATTTATTCATACAAAATTCAGCGAAATATGTAGTAATATTTGTTTCGACGAAAATATTTTATTCAAATTAAATTATTTAAATGCAATATTTTTGTGCAAATTTAATTAATTAAAATATTTATTTTTAGGTGATATGCAATTCGGTAGAAGGAAACAACGGGGCGCTACTTCAATTTCCACTTAACTAATTCTTACTTTCACCCAAATTCTTACTTTCAATTCACAACGCGCTTCAAAACCGTTTGCAAACTAGTTCTCAACATAAAAATAATGAAAATACCCACAAACGACCTGAACACATAATGAAATCAACCTTTCATTAGATTCTCGTGTATTTTGTTGTGCATTTATTTATTTCGTGCTGCTCTCTGATTTGTCGTCGGTAGAATTCCGTCATGATCGTAACGTAAAAGCTTAGTGCTTGCGAACTCTTACGTTTACGGCTTTACGTCTATGGTTACGTCAGGGCGTTGTGTCTGGTCTCGTTTAATAACTCATTCCTAGGTTTTGCGGCAATGGTACGTTTACATTTAAGTTCTCATTCTGAATTAGGCCCAAGACACAAAGTACACTTTTCCTTTTGACGGTCGATTCGGAAGTTTTAGCAAACGCAGTTTCCGAATTCCGGAACAGATACCTCATTGCATTTCCGCGCGTTCGCTACACCTCCGGAATGATTATTCCGAGTTTACCAGGTGCGTCAACTGCTATGGTCGTTAGATCCGTAAGTGTAGTGTTTATTTAAATCACGGGAGGGGGTGGTGATCTTCCTCCGCTGGTTGACGAGATTCGACGATGACACGTCGAATTGCGGACGTTTCCCCGTCAGGGTATCTCCCCCAGCGGGGCATCGCCCCATCTGGGACAACTGTAAAGTTCCCGGCCAGTATTCCGGCATGTCGGTAGTGTACTGTATGTTAGTGTACATGTGTGTGTAAAGGGTGAGGATAGATCAAGGAAGAGGCCCGTGTACATGTACTTCTGTGTCAGTAAGGGGTGAGGAAAGGAAAGGAAGAGGAAGATTGTCCGTGGCCCGTTTGTTAGGGTAGTGCTCCGGCATTCGCCTGGTGTTGATTGGAAAACCACAGAAAACTACCGATCGGAGCAGTCGGCCGCTAGAAGTTTCCTCCACACACTGACGGATGTCGACCTACCTCTCTAGCTAGTGTTGAAAATCCTCCTTCTGTTGAGACTCAAACAGTAGGCACTGCAACGACGTCAGTTAATCATCTGAGCCACCTCAGCAAGTAAAAACTCCGTAATCGGTTCCTCAAAAGGAAGCGTGTAAATCGGATGTAAATAAGTATATTCGTGATTCCGCCAACTACTTTGATAATTAGACCTGTGAATGTACTGCGTGTTATATATAGCCCGGACATGATGATGTTCCTCCCCGCTGGAACATATCATCCGGTGCCGACATACACGGCCGGTTGCGGGATTTCTCCTCCAGGTATCTCCTCCAACGAGGCACCGCCCCAGCCGGGAACCGGGAGAGGTGGCTCAATGCATCAACTGATGTCGCTGCAGTGCCTCTGACTCGGAGGTTCTAAGCTCGAGTCCCGACGGTGGCAGGATTTCCGACACTAGCTAGATAGCTTGGTCAAATTCAGACGCCGTATGGAGGAGAATTCTAGCAGCCGGCTGCTCTGATCGGTAGTTTTCCGTGGTTTGTCCGATCAACAACCAGGCGAATGCCGGAGTAGTACCCTAACAAACGGGCCACGGACCGCGCGCGATCTTTCCTTCCTCTTTCTTGTCCTATCCTTATACACACTTACACTAACATGCACTACACTACCACACATTCGAGGAGACTGGTCCGGGACTTAGAACGTGTTCCTGCTGGGGCGGTGCCCCGCTGGTGGGAGATACCTGGTTGGGTAACCTCCCTCCAGCAGACGGTAGGTCGGCGCCGGATCTCGAAGCGGGGAAGACCACCGCCAACTCCAGAGCAAAAACATGCACTATACTAACAGGACTAATGACCCTAGTAGTTGATGCGCACGGAATCACTAACAATCAGTCATCACCTACCGGGGACAAGCTCTAAGTTCCTGATAGTGTAGTGCATTGTAAGAGTAATTGTACGTGTAAAAGGAGAGGAGGGTGCAAGGATGGGGAAGGAAAGGTTGCGCGGTGCGTGGTCCGTTTGTAAAGGTACTACTCAGGCTTTCGCTTGGCGTTGATCGGAGAAACCACGGAAAAGTACCCATCTGAGCAGTGGACTAGAATTCTCTTCCAGACAGCGGCTGAATTCGACATAGCTTTATTGCTAGTTCGCAAATCCGCCCACTGTCCGAATTTGTGTTCGCGGAGCATGCTCAAAACCAACCTAAGGATCATTTGCTAACTAATTTGCCAGAAGACCCTGCCGTAAAGTTTTTACGGGATATGAATTGCATGTCGATCTTCTAGTTTGCTTGAGAGATGGAAAGTGAGTTTCCCGACTAAATGAATAAGTGACAAGTGAAGGGTGTATTTGATATTGTCCGTGAGGAGGCAAATGATCATAAATACCTTGTTTTAATTGTATTTTGTCATTTACGTCAATCAAAATTGTTAAAGAGAACATGCTTCATTTCATAGCAATTAACACAATTGGACTTAATTTACGCTTCCAGTTAGCAACCTCATTACCTACGTTAACTGCCAATTTTTGTTGGAACCATTGGTGACTTAATCAGGTTTCACTGTATGTAAGGGTAGAAAGGAAAGGAAGGAGAGAGACGATGAAAGAAAGTGAGAGCCGGAGGGAGAAAGAGTGGGAAGAGGACATGAATAGTGTGACACAGAGGGGAGTGAAAGTGAAGATTCAGAGAGATGGAAGAAAGAATGAAGGAAAACCGCCGAAGAGGAATGAGGTGTGAGAGTTGGAAAAGAGAGAAGAAACGGGAGGGAGAAGACGAGGGAAAGCTGAAAGATAAAAGCAGGGATTCCACCCTTTAAAATTATTATTTGTTTATTTATCTGTCTGTCAAAGTCAATATATCAAAATGTGTTTGGTCCTTTATTTTAAAGACAGAACTTTTTTAGAGTAACTGCTTTATATCAATATATATTACATGTGATATACAGCAACATTCGGAAAATAATTATTTCCATCGTCAGGATTACTTGACAAAACAATGTATTTCTTCTGTTTATATCTGACCCATGGAGCTATGAATATAGGGAGGTGCCGTTACCAACTTCTTCCGTGTTCACCAAGTGAAGCCAGTCCGCCGTATTGGTCGGTCCAAAAGCACGTCTGTCAAACTAATACTTACTTTTACTACAGGCCTAACATTACGTTATTGACTGCTTTCTGGAAAAGTTGGAAAATTTCATTGAGCTGCGAATTCCCGCAAACGTAAACACGATAAAGAAGCTCTATCAAAAATCGTGTTCTTGGAAATGAGCCGAACATAACCTGCTGTAATTGCTAGGCTGCCAATTGTCTCTTCGTACAGCTCAAAGCCACAATGCTCTCCGCTTTGAATCTGCAAGAAATCTGTTAAAAAAATTCACGAATAACTTGCAAAGTTACTAAATATTCCAAATTACATGGAGTAGCTACTTACTTGTGGAAAGTAATTTCCGGTTTCCCCGTGCAGTTTGTACAGCCGTTAGCCTCATAAGTAACCATAACGAACTGTTACAAAAAGCTAGCTATTCTGAACAAGGCTTTTAAATATTAAAAACTATGCCAAACAACACAACTGAAGACAAGCACAGCTGCAAGCCACAGAGCACTCACACGCAGTTTGTCTATGTTAGAAGCTTTCTGAACTCACCAATATGGCGGAGGTGGCTTCACGTTTGTGACGTCATGCCATCTCCCTATATTTATAGCTCTTTGATCTGAACATTGTTAAACTATTATATTCATTTGTTTTGTTCACTAAGCCTGACAATGGAAATAATTATTTTCCGAAACATTGCTGTATATCACATGCAATATATATTATTAAAGCAGTTTCTCTAAAAAAGTGTTCTGTCTTTAAAGTAAAGTGCCAAAAACATTCCCATAGCAATTCATTTTTCTCCATAGCACGTCATACGCAGTTTCAACTGTTTTTTGACGTTAAATAAATAAATAAATAAATAAATAAACATTCGGATATATTCCATCCTTTTCCTTGCATCGACTCCTTTTGAAACGTTTACTTTGTCAACCCTCTGGCATTTTCTCTACAATATACAGCGTACAACACGTTCATACAACAAATAATTGCACGGTAATGGCTTATTGATGCCACAAACCAACATTTTTTTAAAATATCTCGATTTTATATAATAATCGAAGACACTCACGCCTCTGAGTAACTTCATTTCTCACCTTCATTTTTGTGCAATGGTTACAAAATGGTTAGGTTCATCATTTAACATACAAAAAGGCTATGTTCATCATTTTTTAAGAATTGGTCATTATATTTTCACATTGCGAATTGTGGAGAATATTTTGTTGGACAATGAAATAAGGTTGGAATATATAGTTATACTTTCCTAGATTTACAAAACATGAATACAAATCAAGAGAGGTAAATTTGTTATTTATTATTAGATTTTTGTAGCTTTATATCAAAATAAATATCAACTTCCTTAATATTTTTTGGTAATCGTTGGTAACATGATCTTGGTTATACCGATTAATAGCCGCGAATCTACACCTTAATCTTCATCGACCCCTTTAAAATTGCGTTGACCCCCAAGGGGACGACATCAACCCCGTTGCAACCCGTGTTAGAGGGAGAGGAAATCTGAGAAAGAGAGAGAGAGAAGTATGTGAGGTAAGAAAGAGAAGGGAGGAGTGAATCGAGGAGAGGAAGAGAAGCGAGAGGGAGAGAGAGAAAGAGTGGGAAGGAGAAGGGACGAGAGAAGAGGAAAGGTATAGTGCGACAGGGAGAGGGAGGAAAAGTGTAAGCGGAGAGAGTGAGAGTGAAAGAAGGGAAAACTGAAGGGAAGGAAGGTTGAGTTGTTAGGGTTGGAAGAGAGAGCGTGGAGAAGACAAGGAAATCGGAAACGGAGAGAGAGGGGTAGAAAGAGTTGGAGTGAGCTAGATGAGGGGAGAAGGAGACAAGAGCGGGAGGGAGATGGAGTGGGATGGAGGAGGGACGAGGGAAGAGGAAAGATATAGTGAGACAGGGAGAGGGAGGAAAGGTGTAGGCTGAGAGAGATGGAGTGAGAGTGAAAGATAGGAAAATGGGAGACCATGATGGATAAGTGTGTTAAGAAAACCGGCGGCGCTAGCCGAATGCGTTTACTACGCTCCGTGAAGTCACGAAAGTTAAGCGCATTCGAGACTCGCGGGTTCGTGGTTGGGTGACCGGCCAGGAACCCCGGGATCTAACGCCGTCGAGCCCCTGGCCGAAGGGATAAAAGGCACTGACTGACTGCGACGTGACGAGACTTGACTAATATTGAAAGTAAAAACACGTTAATGGAGGATCACTCCGAGAAGTGCAAAGCGCTCAACGCCCCTTGAGGGGCTTGGAGACGCGTTGCGTCAAGGTGCAGACGCAACAAATTAAAAAAAAAAAGAGAGAGAGAGAGGATAAACGGAGAGAGAGAGAGAGAGACGCAGGAAAACGGAGGGGTTAGAAAGAAGAAATCGGAGACTGGAAAAGAGAGAGAGGGGAGATGTATGTGAGCGCAGAAAGAGAAGGAAGGAGAGAGCTCACCATCTTGCGGCGCTGCGGGCCGACCTCGCCGAGCACGTAGCCGATGAGCAGCACGGGGCTGATGATGAGGTAGGCCAGGCACACGCCGTGGCCCAGCGTGTCCGCCGCGCCGGACATCTTGTGGAAGCTCGTGGGATGGCCGCCGTTGCCCAGCCGCGCCACCAGCGTCGTCGCCAGGAGCATCGCCTGACACACACGCCATGGATAAATACCACTACTACTACTACTAGACCGATTTTCCTAAGGATGAGCCAAAGTGACAGCTAGTGCTGGCAACATAACTGAAGGTTCTGTGTTCGTCGTGCCCTTGAGCCCAATAGAATCCCTTCCCGCATTCGTTCGTTTGCTAACTTGTAAATGGCTTCGACGCTTCTTTTTGTGATGTCCTCGTCCGACAAAAAATATAGTGCGCCATGAGAAATAATTGAAATTAGGATGTGCAGTGTTATGTGCTCTTCTGTAAAAATTGTTTTTTTCTATTAACATTATATTGAATTCATTTTTCGTGTGATAAATATTATGTTTATTTTAAAACCGAGACTTGAATGCGAGATGCGTACCGATGCACGTGGTTCCGGCCTTTGTGCTGTTGTGTGGCGAGCTTTGATTGAGAGCTTTCTATTTACTTTCGTGGCAGTTTTCTTTTACTGATTGTGAGAGCATGTTAAGAGATTTTCCACATACTTAATTAAATTTAAATATTTCCCGAACTCGCGTACGTGCATATATTTAAGTAAAACTCACTTCTTTATAGGGATGTTTTCACAGGAGCCATAACCTGACACTTTACGAAGAGGCGTGGCTGAACAGCTGTCGCGGCGGAGGGATACTTCTCTGAAATACATGTGATGTTCACTTGTTTCCGCGAACTGTCACTTTGGCTCATCCTTAGGAAAATCGTTCTATACTTCTACTCGCGCAACTTTTCTTGAACGATGACCTTGCTTCCCTCTCCCTTGAGCAATAAACAGTTGAAGGCAAAAGCTCGCAGCGAGCACTGAGGGCAACATTCCAAGCGTAAAAACTTGGTTGGCGCGAAACAGAAGCAAGTCAAAGCTAGTTGCTTTCATAGTCGAGAACTTCTGTTCGGTTTTATTACCATTATCTATAAATACTACTACTACTACTACTACTCTACTCGCGCAACTTTTCTTGAACGATGACCTTGCTTCCCTCTCCCTTGAGCGATAAACAGTTGAAGGCAAAAGCTCGCAGCGAGCACTGAGGGCAACATTCCAATCGTAAAAACTTGGTTGGCGCGAAACAGAAGCAAGTCAAAGCTAGTTGCTTTCATAGTCGAGAACTTCTGTTCGGTTTTATTACCATTATCTATAAATACTACTACTACTACTACTTCTACTCGCGCAACTTTTCTTGAACGATGACCTTGCTTCCCTCTCCCTTGAGCAATAAACAGTTGAAGGCAAAAGCTCGCAGCGAGCACTGAGGGCAACATTCCAAGCGTAAAAACTGGGTTGGCGCGAAACAGAAGCAAGTCAAAGCTAGTTGCTTTCATAGTCGAGAACTTCTGTTCGGTTTTATTACCATTATCTATAAATACTACTACTACTACTACTACTACTACTACTACTACTACTACTACTACTACTACTACTACTACTACTACTACTACTACTACTACTTCTACTCGCGCAACTTTTCTTGAACGATGACCTTGCTTCCCTCTCCCTTGAGCAATAAACAGTTGAAGGCAAAAGCTCGCAGCGAGCACTGAGGGCAACATTCCAAGCGTAAAAACTGGGTTGGCGCGAAACAGAAGCAAGTCAAAGCTAGTTGCTTTCATAGTCGAGAACTTCTGTTCGGTTTTATTACCATTATCTATAAATACTACTACTACTACTACTACTACTACTACTACTACTACTACTACTACTACTACTTCTACTCGCGCAACTTTTCTTGAACGATGACCTTGCTTCCCTCTCCCTTGAGCGATAAACAGTTGAAGGCAAAAGCTCGCAGCGAGCACTGAGGGCAACA